>JACRUU010000023.1:3750708-3810708 GCA_030449085.1 Kryptopterus vitreolus
TCATGTCTCTCTATAAGGCCTGTCTTTATAAATCCTGTCTCTATAAGTCTTGTCCCTATAAGGACTGTCTCTATAAGTCCTGTCTCTCTATAAGGCCTGTCTTTATAAATCCTGTCCCTATAAGGACTGTCTCTATAAGTCCTGTCTCTCTATAAGGCCTGCCTTTATAAATGCTGTCTCTATAAATCCTGTCCCTATAAGGACTGTCTCTATAAGTCATGTCTCTCTATAAGGCCTGTCTTTATAAGTTCTATCTATAAGTCTTGTCCCTATAAGGACTGTCTCTATAAGTCCTGTCTCTCTATAAGGCCTGTCTTTATAAGTCCTGTCTCTATAAGTCTTGTCCCTATAAGGACTGTCTCTCTATAAGGCCTGTCTTTATAAATCCTGTCTCTATAAGTCTTGTCCCTATAAGGACTGTCTCTATAAGTCATGTCTCTCTATAAGGCCTGTCTTTATAAATCCTGTCTTGTCCTATAAGGACTGTCTCTATAAGTCTGTCTCTCTATAAGGCCTGTCTTTATAAATCCTGTCTCTATAAGTCTTGTCCCTATAAGGACTGTCTCTCTATAAGGCCTGTCTTTATAAATCCTGTCTCTATAAGTCTTGTCCCTATAAGGACTGTCTCTCTATAAGGCCTGTCTTTATAAATCCTGTCTCTATAAGTCTTGTCCCTATAAGGACTGTCTCTCTATAAGGCCTGTCTTTATAAATGCTGTCTCTATAAGTCTTGTCCCTATAAGGACTGTCTCTATAAGTCCTGTCTCTCTATAAGGCCTGTCTTTATAAGTTCTGTCTATAAGTCTTGTCCCTATAAGGACTGTCTCTATAAGTCCTGTCTCTCTATGTCTCTCTATAAGGCCTGTCTTTATAAATCCTGTCCTATAGTTTGTCTATAAGGACTGTCTCTATAAGTCCTGTCTCTCTATAAGGCCTGTCTTTATAAATCCTGTCCCTATAAGGACTGTCTCTATAAGTCCTGTCTCTCTATAAGGCCTGTCTTTATAAATGCTGTCTCTATAAGTCTTGTTCCTATAAGTCCTGTCTCTCTATAAGGCCTGTCTTTATAAGTTCTGTCTATAAGTCTACACACACACATTCATATACTAGGGACAATTTTCCAAGGTGCCAATCAACCTACCGTGCATGTTTTTTGGACCGGGAGGAAACCGGAGAACCCGGAGAAAAACCCCCTGAGTGCACCTATGAAATTTACTCCAGCACCCCAGGTCAAACCTTGCTTTGGATCGTATTTGGTATTGACGGGAGGCGGAGAACCGACGTGAACTCATAAAATGACGATTAATCTCTCGCTCCACGTGTCAGTCATTTCCATTCATACCTTGGAAATTCATCCCGTCCTGCATTTCTCCACCGGACATGTCGCTAATGTAGAATTCATATGTTCTGCCATGCTCAGTGCTGGCCTCTTGCCGTGCCAGGTCAGCTGTTCTTTGAGGTTATCACCAAAATGCACCTTGTCTACTGACTTCAGGTCAGCGCTAATACGGTTTCCTGTTTATCTTTTCATCACCATGAGAAAGAAAGAGGGAAAAAAAACTGCTGAGGATGTGGGTTTAATATGGCATCTCAGGATCACAGGGTATTGCTTGTGCACGGAGGAAACGTTAGATCCATCACCACGACCCTATCCGCGGATCTTAATAAGTACCCGTGCCCTCGGTCCGGGGAAGGAGACCGTATCCTTTGTCGGGACGGCGAGCGGATGACGGATGAGAGGTTCGAATGAAGATCAAGGAAAGACGGCGAGTCTGTGCAAGTGGGATTCTTCATTCGCACCCGGAACGGCGGTACAAATTTGGTGCGCAGAAACAATCGGCGTACGCAAATAACCACGGAGGTGCGATTTTTTCCGCCGGACTCTTAACCAGACACCTCGAACACTGAATAAGTGTCTCTCGCGCTCGCGTTCACACCTGCACATCCTGCAATCTGTGCCTGTTAAAGAGCTGCAATCGTTCTTTTCTTCTTTACGTTTTCTTCTTCCTGAAACGGGTGGAGTCCAGGTATGAGCATCTACAATATTTCTACTTTATTTAGAAAGATAGATAGATAGATATATAGATAGATAGATAGATAGAAAGAAAGGATAGAAAGGATAAGGATAGAGGATAAGGAAAGGATAGAAAGATAATTGGTGGGATGATTTAGGATGGAGGGATTAATGGTGTGTTGAATTTAATATGGAGGGATTAATGGTGGGATGATTAAAAAGGGAGATATTAATGGTGTCGTGATTTAGGATGGAGGGATTAATGGTGTCGTGATTTAGGATGGAGGGATTAATGGTGTCGTGATTTAGGATGGAGGGATTAATGGTGTGGTGATTTAGGATGGAGGGATTAATGGTGTGGTGAATTTAGGATGGAGGGATTAATGGTGTGGTGATTTAGGATGGAGGGATTAATGGTGTGTTGAATTTAGGATGGAGGGATTAATGGTGTGGTGATTTAGGATGGAGGGATTAATGGTGTGGTGATTTAGGATGGAGGGATTAATGGTGTAGGATGATTTAGGATGGAGGGATTAATGGTGTGGTGATTTAGGATGGAGGGATTAATGGTGTGGTGATTTAGGATGGAGGGATTAATGGTGTGTTGAATTTAGGATGGAGGGATTAATGGTGTGGTGATTTAGGATGGAGGGATTAATGGTGGGATGATTTAGGATGGAGGGATTAATGGTGTGGTGATTTAGGATGGAGGGATTAATGGTGTGGTGATTTAGGATGGAGGGATTAATGGTAGGATGATTTAGGATGGAGGGATTAATGGTGTGGGGATTTAGGATGGAGGGATTAATGGTGGGATGATTTAGGATGGAGGGATTAATGGTGGTGGTGAATTTAGGATGGAGGGATTAATGGTTTGTGGTGATTTAGGATGGAGGGATTAATGGTGTGGTGATTTAGGATGGAGGGATTAATGGTGTGGTGATTTAGGATGGAGGGATTAATGGTGTGGTGATTTAGGATGGAGGGATTAATGGTGTGGTGATTTAGGATGGAGGGATTAATGGTGTGGATGATTTAGGATGGAGGGATTAATGGTGTGGTGATTTAGGATGGAGGGATTAATGGTGTGGTGAATTTAGGATGGAGGGATTAATGGTGTGGTTGATTTAGGATGGAGGGATTAATGGTGTGTTTTCGTGAATTTAGGATGGAGGGATTAATGGTGTTCCTGGCTGTGGTGCTTTTCGGTGGGCGGGCTGCCTGGTGTAGTGATTTAGGATGGAGGGATTAATGGTGTGGTGATGATTTAGGATGGAGGGATTAATGGTGTGGTGATTTAGGATGGAGGGATTAATGGTGGGGTGATTTAGGATGGAGGGATTAATGGTGTGGTGATTTAGGATGGAGGGATTAATGGTGGGATGATTTAGGATGGAGGGATTAATGGTGTGTTGAATTTATGATGGAGGGATTAATGGTGTGTTGAATTTAGGATGGAGGGATTAATGGTGTGGTGATTTAGGATGGAGGGATTAATGGTGTGGTGATTTAGGATGGAGGGATTAATGGTGTGGTGATTTAGGATGGTGTGTTGAGGATGGAGGGATTAATGGTGTGTGATTTAGGATGGAGGGATTAATGGTGTGGGGCTTTATGGAGGGATTAATGGTGTGTGATTTAGGATGGAGGGATTAATGGTGTGATTTAGGATGGAGGGATTAATGGTGTGTGATTTAGGATGGGAGGGATTAATGGTGTGGTTGATTTAGGATGGAGGGATTAATGGTGTGGTGATTTAGGATGGAGGGATTAATGGTGGGATGATTTAGGATGGAGGATTAATGGTGTGGGGATTTAGGATGGAGGGATTAATGGTGGGAATTTAGGATGGGGGATTAATGGTGTTTGATTTAGGATGGAGGGATTAATGGTGGGATGATTTAGGATGGAGGGATTAATGGTGTGGGGATTTAGGATGGAGGGATTAATGGTGTGGTATTTAGGATGGAGGGATTAATGGGGTGTTGAATTTAGGATGGAGGGATTAATGGTGTAGGGGATTTAGGATGGAGGGATTAATGGTATAGGAATTTAGGATGGAGGGATTAATGGTGTAGTGATTTAGGATGGAGGGATTAATGGTAGGAATTTAGGATGAGGGATTAATGGTCGTGGGATTTAGGATGGAGGGCATTAATGGTGGGATGATTTCGGAGGATGGAGGGATTAATGGTGTGGTGATTTAGGATGGAGGGATTAATGGTGTGGTGGAGGGATTTAGGATGGAGGGATTATTAGGATGGAGGGATTAAGGGTGGATTTAGGATGGTGGGCGTGATGAATGGTTTAGGATGGAGGGATTAATGGTGTGGTGATTTAGGATGGAGTGGATTAATGGTGTGGTGATTTAGGATGGAGGGATTAATGGTGTGGTGATTTAGGATGGAGGGATTGATGGTGTGATTTAGGATGGAGGGATTAAGCTGTGGTGATTTAGGATGGAGGGATTAATGGTGGGATTTTAGGATGGAGGGATTAATGTGGTGATTTAGGATGGATGGATTAATGGTGGGTGGAGGGATTAATGGTGTGTTGAATTTAATATGGAGGGATTAATGGTGTGGTGATTTATGATGGAGGATTTCCTGGTGTGGATTTAGATGGAGGGATTAATGGTGTGTTGAATTTGGAATATGGAGGGATTAATGGTGTGGTGATTTAGGATGGAGGGATTAATGGTGTGTTGAATTTAGGATGGAGGGATTAATGGTGTGGTGATTTAGGATGGAGGGATTAATGGTGTGTGCTTTAGGATGGGGGTTATGGTGTGGTGATTTAGGATGGAGGGATTAGGATGGTGTGGTGGGTGTGTTTAGGATGAGGGATTAATGGTAGGATGATTTAGAGGGGGATTAATGGTGTAGTGATTTAGGATGGAGGGATTAATGGTGTGGTGATTTAGGATGGAGGGATTAATGGTGTGGTGATTTAGGATGGAGGGATTGTGATTAAACGAGTAAAATTAGCGACGCGTCCACAATTCCACAATGTAAATCACTTTTACAGGACGAGTTTATTTTCCCCGATTTATTCGCTCATCACTGATTTCTCGTTTAACTGAAATACATTCGTACACTCATTTATTTCATCTCACATGAGCAACTTCTCTTCTCTTCTCATCCCTTTCTTTTTCTTCACCTCTCTTTCTGGCCATGTCTTTTTTTTCTTCAATTCTTTTCCTTCTCCACTTCTTTCTCTAATTCACTCGTTTTTCTCCCTCAAATTTCCAGTCATTTTCTCTTTCAATAATTCTAGCACTTTTTCCTCTTCATTCTTTCACTCCTCTCCTTCATGCTGTCTCTCTTTCATTCCTTCTCTCCATCATGCAGTCTCTCTTTCACTTCTCTCCTTCATGCTGTGTCTCTTTCACCTATTCTGTCCGTCATGCCGTCTCTCATTCGCTTTGTCACTCCTTCATGCCCCCTCTCTTTTTCACTCCTTCTCTCGTTCCTGCCTTCTCTCTTTCACTCTTTCTCTCCTTCATGCTGTCTCTCACCTCTTCTCTCCTTCATGCTGTCTCTCTTTCACCTCTTCTGTCCGTCATGCTATCTCTCATTCATTCTTTCATGCCGTCTCTCTTTCACTCCTTTTCGCCTTCCTGCCTTCTCTCTTTCACTCTTTCTTTATTTCATGCTGTCTCTCTTTCACTCGTCCTCTCCTTCATGCCGTCTCTCTTTCATTCCTTCTCTCCTTCTATTCTTTACTCCCCATCATCTTCACTTCTTCATGCCTTCTCTCCTTCAGTTTGACTCCTTCCCTTCTCCATGCCTTCCGTTCTTCACTTCTTTTCTCCTTCACGCCCACTCTTTTTTCCTTCGATCATTCTCTGCTTTGCTCCATCTCTCCTTCATCCCTTCTCTCTTTTCCTCCTTCATGCATTCTCTACTTCAATCCTTTTTCCATTTCACTCCTTCTCTCACTTATGCAATCTCTCCTTCACTGCTTTACTTCTCTCCTTTATGTGTTTTCTTTTTTGAGTTCTTTGTTCACCCTTCCTCACTCTCTTACACTCCGATTCATGCCTTCTCTTTTTCACTCCTTCTTTCCCCTCACTCCTTCATGCCTCCTCTTCTTTACTCCTGTTTTTCTTTATGCATTTTCTCCTTCTCTTCTTTGTGCCGTCTCTCCTTTACTCATTTTCTCCTTCACTCATTCATGCCTTCTGTTCTTGACTCTTTATGACTCTTTTATTCCTCTTCAACCTTTTTCTCATTCATGCCTTGTTTTCTCCTCCCTCATTCATTTTCTCCTTCTCTCATTTTCTTGTTTGATTGCATCCCTCGCTCTCTTTTTTTATCATAATTGCGTATATATATATATATATATATATATATATATATATATATATAATATATTATATATATATATGGCTATATGCTTTTATATGTATATTTATAATATATTTTATATATATATATATACACACACACACACCACACACACACACACACATATATATATATATATATATATATACACACACACACACACACACACACACACATATTCATTTTTCCACCACGATTTCCTCCGTTTCACTGCACTTCCAGGAAATGTGCTTTATCTGTATATATTTATAGATATTTTTATCCTGTATTATTTGATAGAAATGGCCAAGCAGTTGCCATGGAAACACAAAAACCCGCCCTGCTGTTCTCACATTCTTAAACCCGGTTGCTTCTGTATTGTGTGTGTGTGTGTGTGTGTGTGTGTGTGTGTGTGTGTGTGTGTGTGAGGTTTAAGGACACAGAAAGTCTGTAACACTGGTTTTCTTTGAATTAAACAGATGTTGCTTGTCTGAAGGTGAAATGTACTTGCAGGAGCTGTATATCTGTATATATATATATACATGTACAGCATTACAAGTGAGCCATTGAGGGTCAAGGGCCTTTCTCAAGGGCCAATTAGTGGCAACTTGGTGGCGATCTTCCGGTCCAGAGTCCAACACCTTAACCAATGGGCTACACACCTCCCTCCCTTACCTCAGAGATGTCCAAGCACCACCAAGCTGCCCCTAGTGGACCCCATGAGCAAGGCCCTACTAGTGGCAGCTTGGTGGTGCTTAGACAATTCTAATTGTGTGCCTTTAACAGATACGTATACATGGGGGAGGTGGTAGCTCAGCCCCCACTAGTGGCAGCTTGGTGGTGGTGGGGTTTGAACCTGCAACCTTCCAGTCCGGAGCTCCGGAGTCCGGAGCTTAGCGGTTAGCACGTTCACCTCACACCGACAGGGTTGGGGGTTCGATTCCCGTCTCCACAATGTGTGTGTGTGGAGTTTGCATGTTTTCTCCAGGTTTCCTCCTGGTTCCAAAAACATGCACGGGAGGTTGATTGGCACCTTGGAAAATTTTCCCGAGTATGTGTGTGTGTGAAAAGGGGCACGGTGGTTTAGTGTTTAGCACGTTCGCCTCACACCGCCAGGATTCCGGGTTCGATTCCCGTCTCGGCCATGTGTGTGTGGAGTTTGCATGTTCTCCCCGTGCCTCAGGGGGTTTTTTCCTCCGGGTTTCTCCGGTTTCCTCCCTCCTTCCGGTCCAAAAACATGTCACGGTTAGGTTGATTGGCAGCTTGGAAAATTGTCCCTAGTGTACTGGTGAATGTGTGTGTGTGTGTGTGTCCTGTGATGGGTTGGCATTCCATCCAGGGTGTATCCTGCCTTAATGCCCATAGACACCTGATATAGACACAGACTCCCCGTGACCCGAGGGAAGATCGGATAAAGCGGTAGAAGATAAATGAATGAATGAATGTGTGTGTGTGTGTGTGTGTGTGTGTGTGTGCCTTACGATGAGTTGGTATTCCATACAGCGTGTATCCCTGTCTTGATGCCTCAGGATGCCTGAGATAGGCACAGGTTCCTGATGACCCGAGGGAAGATTGGATAAAGCGATAGAAGATGAACGGATGAACGGATGAATGAATGAATAAATGTTAAAGGCACACAATTGTACTTGTGACTCATGAGCGCCACCTCTGGTTCACTCGCAATATAATAATACAACCACTAACCACATCCGCAGTCTCTCACCGTAACTCACATCCTCTCTGCGGGTGTGGGACAAACACAACCGCTCCTGTTTTTGTTTTTGTTTTCCACCCAGACTCCTCTCCTTCATGCTGTCTATTTTTCATCCCTTCTCTCCTTCATGCTGTCTCTCTTTCACTCCTCTCCTTCATGCTGTCTATTTTTCATCCCTTCTCTCCTTCATGCTGTCTCTCTTTCACCCCTCTCCTTCATCTGTCTATTTTTCATCCTCCTCTCCTTCATGCTGTCTCTCTTTCACTCCCTCTCCTTCATGCTGTCTATTTTTCATCCCTCCTCTCATGCTTCTCTCATGCTGTCTATCTTTCTTTCTCTCCTTCATGCTGTCTATTTTTCATCCCTCCTCTCTTCATGCTGTCTCTCTTTCACTCCTCTCCTTCATGCTGTCTTTTTTCATCCCTTTCTCCTTCATGCTGTCTCTCTTTCACTCCTCTCCTTCATGCTGTCTATTTTTCATCCCTCCTCTTCTTCATGCTGTCTCTCTTTCACTCCTCTCCTTCATGCTGTCTATTTTTCATCCCTTCTCTCCTTCATGCTGTCTCTCTTTCACTCCTCTCCTTCATGCTGTCTATTTTTCATCCCTTCTCTCCTTCATGCTGTCTCTCTTTCACTCCTCTCCTTCATGCTGTCTCTCTTTCACTCCTCTCCTTCATGCTGTCTATTTTTCATCCCTTCTCTCCTTCATGCTGTCTATTTTTCATCCCTTCTCTCCTTCATGCTGTCTCTCTTTTCACTCCTCCTCTCCTTCATGCTGTCTCTCTTTCACTCCTCTCCTTCATGCTGTCTATTTTTCATCCCTTCTCTCCTTCATGCTGTCTCTCTTTCACTCCTCTCCTTCATGCTGTCTATTTTCATCCCTTCTCTCCTTCATGCTGTCTATTTTTCATCCCTTCTCTCCTTCATGCTGTCTCTCTTTCACTCCCTCTCCTTCATGCTGTCTATTTTTCATCCCTCTCTCCTTCATGCTGTCTCTCTCACCCTCTCCTTCATGCTATTTTTCATCTATTTTTCATCCTCCTCTCCTTCTCTCTTTCACTCCTCTCCTTCATGCTGTCTATTTTCATCCCTTCTCTCCTTCATGCTGTCTCTCTTTCACCCTTCCTTCATGCTGTCTATTTTTCATCCCTCCTCTCTTCATGCTTCTCTCTTTCACCCCTCTCCTTCATGCTGTCTATTTTTCATCCCTTCTCTCCTTCATGCTGTCTCTCTTTCACTCCTCTCCTTCATGCTGTCTATTTTTCATCCCTTCTCTCCTTCATGCTGTCTCTCTTTTTCACCCCTCTCCTTCATGCTGTCTATTTTTCATCCCTTCCTCTCCTTCATGCTGTCTCTCTTTCACTCCCTCTCCTTCATGCTGTCTATTTTTCATCCCTTCTCTCCTTCATGCTGTCTCTCTTTCACTCCTCTCCTTCATGCTGTCTATTTTTCATCCCTTCTCTCCTTCATGCTGTCTCTCTTTCACTCCTCTCCTTCATGCTGTCTATTTTTCATCCCTTCTCTCCTTCATGCTGTCTCTCTTTCACTCCTCTCCTTCATGCTGTCTATTTTTCATCCCTTCTCTCCTTCATGCTGTCTCTCTTTCACTCCTCTCCTTCATGCTGTCTATTTTTCATCCCTTCTCTCTTTCATGCTGTCTCTCTTTCACTCCTTCTCTACACCATGTTGTCTCTCCTTCACTCCTACTCTCCATCACGCCGTCTCTCTTTCACTCCTTCTCTCCATCATTCCTTCTCCCTTTCACTCCATCTGTCCTTCATGCTGTCTCTCTTCCACTCCTTCTCTACATCATGCTGTCACTCTTCCACTCCTACTCTCCATCATACTGTCTCTCTTTCACTCCTACTCTCCATCATGCTGTCTCTCTTTCACTCCTACTCTCCATCATGCTGTCTCTCTTTCACTCCATCATCCCTTCTTCCTTTCACTCCTACTCTCCATCATGCTGTCTCTCTTTCACTCCTTATCCCCTTGATGCTGTCTCTCTTTCACTCCTTCTCTACATCATGCTGTCTCTCTTTCACTCCTACTCTCCATCATGCCATCTCCCTTTCATCCCTTCTCTCCTTCATGCCGTCACTCTTTTACTCCTTCTCTCCTTCATGCTGTCTCTCTTTCACTACTCTCCTTCATGCTGTCTATATTTCACCCATTCTTTCCTTCATGCTGTCTCTCTTTCACTCCTACTCTCCTTTATGCTGTCTTTCTTTCACTCCTCTCCTTCATGCTGTCTCTCTTTCACTCCTTCTGTCCATCACGCTGTCTCTCTTTCACTCCTTCTGTGCATCATGTTGTCTCTCTTTCACTCCTTCTCTCCATCATGCAGTCTCTCTTTCTCTCCTTCGTGCAGTCTCTCTTTCCTCTCCTTCATGCTGTCTTTCTTTCACTCCCTCCTTCTCTCCTTCATGCCTTCTCCTTTTCACTCCTTCTTTCCTTCATGCTGTCTCTCTTTCACTCATTCTCTCCTTCATGCTTTCTCTTTTTCATTCATTCTCTCCTTCATGCTTCTGCTTTACTTCTCTTCTTGTGTTCTCTTTTTTGAGTCATTTGTTCACCCTTCCTTACTTACACTCCTATTTATGCCTTCTCTTCTTTAGTCCTGTTTTTGTTTATGCATTTTTCCTTTCCTTCTCTCCTTTAATCATTTTCTCCTTCACTCATCCATGCCTTCTGTTCTTGACTCTTTATGATTCTTTTATTCCTCTTCAACCTTTTTCTCCATCATGCCTTGTTTTCTCCTCCTTCATTCATTTTCTCCTTCTCTCATTTTCTTGTTTGCTTCTCTTATAATATGTGTGTATGTTTTTTTTGGTAAAAAACCCTTAAAGAACCAATGAGGGACACTTTCTTTTTTTTCTTTCAGAATGGATGAAAAAAAGAAAGTGTTTTTTTCTTGTCACCTATACATGAAACTCCCAAGCACTTGAGGAAGCCGGGGTCAGGGTCAACCAGTATACAGCGCCCCCTGTAGTGGAGCACGTGTTAAGGCGCTTAATCAACAATTTCAGATTAGCAAAACACCAAAACCACACAAAAACATATTTCAAATATAATGGTCTTAAATTAACTATGTGCAGACTCGTTTATATTTAATAATAAAAACACTGATTTAGGATTAAACGGAAAAAAATCTCTCCTTCATGCTGTCTCTCTTTCACTCCTCTCCTTCATGCTGTCTCTCTTTCACTCCTTCTTACCATCATGCTGTCTCTCTTTCACTCCTTCATGCTGTCTCTCTTTCACTCCTTCTTACCATCATGCTGTCTCTCTTTCACTCCTTCTCTCCTTCATGCTGTCTCTCTTTTACTCCTTCTCTTCTTCATGCTGTCTATCTTTCACCATTCTTTCCTTCATGCTGTCTGTCTTTTACCCATTCTTTCCTTCATGCTGTCTTTCATTCACTCCATCATGCTGTCTCTCTTTCACTCCTTCTCTCCTTTGTGCTGTCTCTCTTTCACCTCTTCTGTCCACCATGCTGTCTTTTTTTCACTCCTTCTCTCATTCATGCTGTCTCTCTTTCACCTCTTCTGTCCGTTATGCCGTCTCTTTTTCACTCCTTCATGCCGTCTCTGATTCACTCCTCTCTTTCATGCTGTCTCTTTCATTCCTTCTCTCCTTCATGCTGTCTTTCTTTCACTCCATCATGCTGTCTCTCTTTTACTCCTTCTCTCCTTCATGCTGTCTCTCTTTCACCTCTTCTGTCCGTTATGCCGTCTCTTTTTCACTCCTTCTCTCCTTCATGCTGTCTCTCTTTCATTCCTTCTCTCCTTCATGCTGTCTTTCTTTCACTCCATCATGCTGTCTCTTTTTCACTCCATCTCTCATTCATGCTGCCTCTCACTCCTTCTTACCATCATGCTGTCTCTCTTTCACTCCTTCTCTCCTTCATGCTGTCACTCTTTCACCTCTTCTGTCCGTTATGCTGTCTATTTTTCACTCCTTCTCTCCTTCATGCTGTCTCTCTTTCACCTCTTCTGTCCGTTATGCCGTCTCTTTTTCACTCCTTCTCTCCTTCATGCCGTCTCTGATTCACTCCTGTCTTTCATGCTGTCTCTCTTTCATTCCTTCTCTCCTTCATGCTGTCTTTCTTTCACTCCATTATGATGTCTCTCTTTCATTTCTTTCTCTCCTTCATGCTGTCTTTCCTTCTCTCCTTCATGCTGTCTCTCTTTCACCTCTTCTGTCCACCATGCTGTCTTTCTGTCACTCCATCTCTCCTTCATGCTGTCTCTCACTCCTTCTTACCATCATGCTGTCTCTCTTTCACTCCTTCTCTCCATCATGCTGTCACTCTTTCACCTCTTCTGTCCATTATGCCGTCTCTTTTTCACTCCTTCTAACCTTCATGCTGTATCTCTTTCACCTCTTCTGTCCGTTATGCTGTCTCTTTTTTTCTCCTTCTCTCCTTCATGCTGTCTCTCACTCCTTCTTACCATCATGCTGTCTCTTTTTCACTCCTTCTCTCCTTCATGCTGTCTCTCTTTCACCTCTTCTGTCCGTTATGCCGTCTCTTTTTCACTTCTTCTCTCCTTCATGCCGTCTCTGATTCACTCCTGTCTTTCATGCTGTCTCTCTTTCATTCCTTTTCTCCTTCATGCTGTCTTTCTTTCACTCCATTATGATGTCTCTCGTTCACTCCTTCTCTCCTTCATGCTGTCTCTCTTTCACCCTCTCCCTTCTTTCCGTCATGCCGTCTCTCTTTCACTCCTTGTGAACAAAACGGAAATGAAATCAATATTTGTTGTGAACACACTTTTACCTTCATAACAGCAGTAACACTTCTATGTACACTTACACACAGTGTTTATGAAGGAACTCGGCTGGTTGGTCATTCTATCATGGAGAAGTAAACACTCCTTCTCATTCTCACATCCTTCTGTCTCTTCATGGAATCCCACACACACTCCATGATGTACAGATCAGGGCTCTGTGGGGGGCGTGCACATCACTTCCACTACTTCTACTTACTCACGTACTCACAGCAAATATTGATTTCATTTCCATTTTTTTCATTCACTGCATCCATATTCACTGAAAGTATATCATTAACACCTCACTCTTTGTTTACAGCATTTTTTCACACCTGCCTAAAACTTTTGCACAGTACTATATATATATATATATATATATATATATATATATAGCTTGTTACTGTTTGCTAGGAAACGTATTAGGTTGAGGAATACGTGCTTCTTGCAGCTGGTTGCCGGATATGAAGTGTGCGATAGTAAGGAAGTGTGTTTCTGTTGTTCAGACAAGCATGAGGATGGAGTCAAAAGGTGAAGAAACAATCAAGCAGCTGGCATTGTGTGCAATGACCCTGCCATTTGATGGGTCTCGCACACACACACACACACACAAAACACACACACAAACCATCAGCCCCCTTCATACACTGACACACACACACACACACAGACACATAGACTCCGAAATTAATATACAAGAGCATAAAGTTTTGCACAAATAATCTCTCTCTCTCTCTCTCTCTCTCTCTCTCTCTCTCTCTCTCTTCTCCTTTCCCCTTTCAATGTCTATCGCTCCCTTTAAAATAGCACTTAATAGACACTTTGGAACCAGTGGCTCATAAAGAAAGCCTCCATCCAAACACATTAAATATACTTATAGTGAAGTATGTAGAGAACGATGTGCTGATAACCATAATGACACCGGTGCTATTTTATTAAATGGTGCCGTCATTTCCTTGAGGTGTGTATTTCTCTGTTATTGCTGGTTATTAATGGTGTTGTATATATATTTCACTGGTCCGCAACCCGGTACCGGTCCGTGGGTCAATTGGTACCCATGGTTGGGGGCGCGCAAAAAAGAATACATAACTTACATCATTTCATTCTTCGCTCGTACCTCGGTCACACGACTAACCTCCATCCGCTCCCTTCTTAAAGGGGCTGTTCCAGGTGATAACACCTAATACATTAGTGCTAAGATGAAACTCCCGGGAACATGAACATCTTCGTAAAGTTTCTTTGCGCAGAGTAAAAGATCCAGTGAGGAGACGGACGAAGATCCTACGACTACAAAGAGCTGCATTTAACACACCAGGATTCATACGTGAAACATGGATTTACTGTGACAAGTCGTTTCTACATACCAAATAATATGTATTTAATATGTGGCGACGGGCACGGTGGTTTAGTGGTTAGCACGTTCGCCTCACACCACCAGGGTCCGGGTTCGATTCCCATCTCGGCCATTTGTGTGTGTGAGAGTTTGCATGTTCTCTCCCCGTGCCTCAGGGGTTTTTTCTCCGGGTTCTCCGGTTTCCTTGCCCGGTCCAAAAACATGCACGGTAGGTTGATGTCACGGTTCTCTCTCTCTCTCTCTCTCTCTCTCTCCTTGCTCTTTACACACACACACACACACACACACACACACAAATCACCCTCACCTGCTCTCTCGCTCTTCCCTCTCTTTCCACACACACACACACACACACACACACACACACACACACACACTAATCGTCTCAGGTGTTCCTGATCCTGTCCCTCTCCATCTCCCCTTTAAATAGCCCGGCTCTCCCTTCATTCGGGGTCCGGGCTCGTGACTCTCAGGTAGTGTCGCGGACCCGTACTACAGTTATACATATGCCTAACCTTTTCTCTGTTTCCAGTCTGTTCCTGTTCCCGTTTCCTCCCGTTCCAGATTCCACGGACTCCCAAGTCCGCTCCTGATCTCCGGTCTTCCAGTGACCACGGCACGCAGCGCGCAAGGCTCCCAAGCTTGTCTGGCCGCTCCTTTGAGCGGCGTCTCTTTGGTTATTTGGACATTTGTAATAAACCCTTTGTTTTTGGAATTCCCGTTTCCCCGTGTGTCTGTGCAGCGCACCACCCACCGTTACAGAAGCCCGGACCGAAACAGCGCAACCCGGAAGTCGCGGCTCCACCGCGGTACGGTTAGCGGAGTAAGTCAGTCCCGGAAAGGAGGAATAGCTGCTCCGCCGCGACCCAGGTTATTTTTTCCTTTTTTTCCATTTTTTCCTTTTTTCTTCTTTTTTTGTCTCATCACAGACACACGGACTCCACCATGTTCCTGCACCCCGTGATTCGGGACACGCCCCCCTCGAAGCCCGCGAGTTGCCGCCGTCGCCCCTCCCCACTCCCCCCGCGCGCTACGCCGGCTCGGAGGAAGACTGCCACGCCTTCCTGGTTCGCTGTATGGAAACATTCAGCCACTATCCTGACCCAGTTTCCAACTGAGCGTGCCAAAGTCGCCCACATCGTCATGCAGCTAACAGGTCCCGCTCTCTGTTGGGTGGCTGATGTCTGGGACCAGGGAGGACCCCTCACGCAGTCGGCGGGCTGCCTCATGGACGTGATCTGGGAGGTTTTCGGGGGGAACTCTCCCAAGAATTTTTTGGGGGGGGGCGACCTACCGCGTTCCAGTGCGGCGGCTACTCAGCCCAAGATGGCCGCCGAACCTGCGGCCCTGTCCAAGATGGCCGCCGAACCGTCCAAGATGGCCGCCGAACCTGCGGGCCCAGAATGCCCAAAAAATGGCCTCCAAACCCGCGGTCCCGTGCCCAGGGCCTGAGCCTGAGGAGGGCCTCCGAGCCCGAAGAGGATGCCGTGGGGGCCTCCGAGCCCGAGGACGTTGCCGTGGGGGCCTCCGAGCCCGAAGTGGATGTCCGTGAGGGCCTCCGAGCCCGAAGTGGATGTCGTGAGGGCCTCCGAGCCCGAGGACACGCCCCGTCGGGGCCTCCGAGCCCGAGGACACGCCCCGTCGGGCCTCCGAGCCCGAGGACACGCCCCGTCGGGCCTCCGAGCCTGAGGACACGGCCCGTAGGGCCTCCGAGAGCCCCGAGGACACGCCCCGTAGGGCCTCCGAGCCCCGAGCCCCGAGGACCCTCCTGTTCAGCCTGTTCCGCCAGGTCCCCTGTTCCGCCTGTTCCGGTCCCAGGTCCCCCAGGTCCCGGTTCAGCCTGTTCCGCCCAGGTCCCCTGTCCCGCCAGTCCTGTCAGTCCCTGACCCGCCGGCTCCACCCAGGCCCACTGTCCCCATCATTAGTCCCAGCCTGCCGGCTCCGCCCAGGCCCACCCACTATCCTGTCAGTCCCTGACCCGCCGGCTCCGCCCAGGCCGCACTGTCCCCATTAGTCCCGCCGGCTCCGCCCAGGCCCACTCTCCCGTCAGTCCCCTGACCCGCCGGCTCTGCCCAGGCCCCACTCCCCACTCTCCCGTCAGTCCCTGACCCGCCGGCTCCGCCCTGGCCCCACTCCCCCGTTAGTCCCTGACCCGCCGGCTCCGACCCGCCGGCTCTCTCTCTCTCTCTCTCTCTCTCTTGCTCTTTAAACACACACACACACACACACAAATCACCCTCACCTGCTCTCTCGCTCTTCCCTCTCTTTCCACACACACACACACACACACACACACTAATCGTCTCAGGTGTTCCTGATCCTGTCCCTCTCCATCTCCCCTTTAAATAGCCCGGCTCTCCCTTCATTCCCCGGGTCCGGGCTCGTGACTCTCAGGTAGTGTCGCGGACCCGTACTACAGTTATACATATGCCTAACCTTTTCTCTGTTTCCAGTCTGTCCCTGTTCCCGTTTCCTCCCGGCTCCAGATTCCACGGACTCCCAAGTCCGCTCCTGATCTCCGGTTCCTCCAGTGACCACGGCGCGCAGCGCGCAAGGCTCCCAAGCCTGTCTGGCCGCTCCTTTGAGCGGCGTCTCTTTGGTTATTTGGACTATTTGTAAATAAACCCTTTGTTTTTTTGGAATTCCCGTTTCCCCGTGTGTCTGTGCAGCGCACCACCCACCGTTACAGTTGATTGGCACCTTGGAAAATTGTCCCTAGTGTGTGAATGTGTGTGTGTGTGTGTGTGTGTGTCCTGTGATGGGTTGGCATTCCATCCAGGGTGTATCCTGCCTTAATGCCCATAAACGCCTGAGATAGGCACAGACTCCCCGTGACCCGAGGGAAGATCGGATAAAGCGGTAGAAGATGAATGAATGAATAATATGTGACGACGACTCTCTAATGACGCCATGACGCTTTTACTTAGAGACCAAACATTCTGCATTAAAATATCAGTTTTTATGCCGGTCGTATCATTTTATTATGTTGGATTTATCCGCCACACCTTAAAGGCCGGTCTGTGAAAATATTGTCGGACATTAAAACAGTACCGTGGCGTAAAAAAAAAGGTCAGGGAACCATTGATGCACGTGGGGAAGAAAGGCTGGCCCGGTGTCTTGTAGAGAAGTTACTTACAGTGACTTACAACTGGGCAGTTAAGGGCCTTGCTCAAGGGCCCACTAGTGGTAACTTGGTGGCTGTGGGGTTTGACCCTGCGATCTTTAGGTCCAGAGGCCAACAACTTACCACTAAGCCACCACCTCCCTATCAGTAGCCCAACAAAATTAGAGCTACACTCCTCGCCAGACGGCGATTAAATTCAAGACTAAAACTTACTTTCATTATTTATATTGATGTTAAAAAGTCGATTTTGCGATGTCACCCTGGTTTGGCACTGCGAGCTTCCGTAGTTCTTCGCCTCACGCCCTGCATTGCAATTCATTAATTCATTCATCTTCTACCACTATCTTCCTGTGTCTATCTCAGCCGTCTTGGGGCATCAAGGCAGGATACACCCTGTATGGCACACACACACACATTCACACACTAGGGACAATTTTCAAAGGTGCCAATCAACCTACCGTGCATGTTTCTGGACCGGGGGAGGAAACCGGAGAACCCTGAGAAAAACCCCTAAGGCACGGGGAGAACATGCAAAACTCCACACACACTTGGTGGAGGCGGGAATCGAACCCGGATCCTGGAGGTGTGAGGCGAACGTTCTAACCGCTAATCCGCCGTGCATTACAATTATGAAATACAACATGGCGGCGCTGCGACGAATCCGTAGAGCACGTTTTTCAAAATGTATTCAAGTACAACCACGGTGTTAAATGGGGAGGTGTGTGTGTGTGTGTGTGTGTGTGTGTGGTGCTGCGGGATAAACATGACAGTGGCAAACCCCAAAATACTGACTACAAACAGGTACAAATAGCCGACACATTTTCCCCTCTGTATCCAAAATCCATGAATATTCATTCATTCATCTTCTACCGCTATATCTGATCTTCCCTCGGGTCGCGGGGAGTCTGTGTCTATCTCAGGCGTCTATGGACATTAAGGCAGGATACACCCTGGAGGGAATGCAAACCCATCGCAGGACACACACACACACACACACACACACACACACACACACACACACACACACACACACACATTCATATACTAAGGACAATTTTCCAATGTGCCAATCAACCTACCGTACATGTTTTTGGACCGGGGGAGGAAACCGGAGAACCCTGAGAAAAACCCCCTAAGGCACGGGGAGAACATGCAAACTCCACACACACATGGCCGAGATGGGAATCGAACCCGGACCCTGGCGGTGTGAGGTGAACGTGCTAACCACTAAGTCACCGTGCCCCTATCCATGAATATGACAGCTCTAATTTTATATATATATTAGACATCAAAAGTAACCCAGTCACCGAAACCTTTATTAGATCCGACATGTTACTGTACCTGTGACTGGGCGTACACGTCTGGAGCGACAGTGCCAGCGAGGCTTGATCGACGACGTCAACGATGACATTTAAATACCTCTCGGAGGTTGTCGCTATGGTTACGTGCAAACTAGGTTGAGAAGAGAAAAGACCACGCGGGATGTTTGACCCCCCTCCGCTGCCGGCACACCACGTCCGCGTAAGGAACGGCTTGATAATTAGCTGATTAGCTGGACGGCCGATGTGCTGGCAGCTGGAGCAGCCAGGACTGGAGCTGAGAAGCCCTTCTCTAGTGGAGTTACAAAGTTGGCACTTGTTAAGGAAAAGCAAAGGCAGAAACAACAGTAATGAAACTTATTTAGCATTAGCGTTAGCATTGTGAGGTGGAAGTGGCTTCTCTGTAAACACGTTTTGTTTAATGATTGAAATGTGTTTACTTGAAAGACCTGTTTGTGGTCCAGTTTTGTTCGAGAACACCTCATGAATTTATTAAACCTAGCCAACAAACCTTTGTAGCTAATTTAGCATTTAGCATTGTAGCTTATTCTAACCCGTGTGTGTGTGTGTGATATGGGTGAGGTTTACTACACCACCCTGTCCACTACATCTGCCTCTTCCACCCCAACTTACCTGCATGTTTCCCCTCAGCACATCCATTATCCTCCTCCTCCTCCTCCGCCTTCCTCTTCTCCACCTTGCACTCTTTTTTCACTTCTCCTTCCTTCCTGCACTCTTTTCTTCACTTCTCTAACACACTCCACCCTGCCTGCACTCCTCCACTTTTTCTTCACTCCTTTTCTTCACTTTTCTTCACTTCTCTAACACACTCCACCCTGCCTGCACTCCTTTCTTCACTTTTCTTCACTTCTCTAACACACTCCACCCTGCCTGCACTCCTTTCTTCACTTTTCCTTCATTCTTTCAATCTTTTTCTTCTAATTCTTCACACATCCACCCTTCCTGCACCTCTTCACTTCTTCACTTCTTCACACACTTCACACACCTTCCTTCCTGCACTCTTTCTTCACCTTTCGTCTTCACTTCTCTAACCACACCTGCCACCCTTTCTTCTCTTTGCCTGCACTCCTTTCTTCACTTTTCCTTCATTCTTTCAATCTTTTCTTCACTTCTTCACCCACTCCACCCTTCCTGCACTCTTTTCTTCACTTCTCTTTCATGCATGCACTCTTTTCTTCACTTATCCACCCACTCCACCCTGCCTGCACTCCTTTCTTCACTTCTCTTTCCTGCCTGCACTCTTTTCTTCACTTCTCTCACACACTCCACCCTGCCTGCACTCCTTTCTTCACTTTTCCTTCATTCTTTCAATCTTTTCTTCACTTCTTCACCCACTCCACCCTTCCTGCACTTCATTTCTTTCACCACTCCACCCTGCCTGCACTCTTTTCTTCACTTCTCTTTCTTCTAACACACTCACCTCTGCCTGCACTCTTTATTTTCATTTTCCTTCATTCTTTTGCAACTTCTTCACTTCTTAACACACTCCACCCTGCCTGCACTCCTTTCTTCACTTTTCATTCTTTCTTTCAATCTTTTCTTCACTTCACTCTTCTTCTTCCACCCACTCCACCCTTCCTGCACTCTTTTCTTCACTTCTCTTTCATGCATGCACTCTTTTCTTCACTTATCCACCCACTCCACCCTCTCTGCACTCTTTTCTTCACTTCTCTAACACACTCCACCATGCCTGCACTCTTCTTCACTTCTCCACCCACTCCACCCTTCCTGCACTCTTCTTCACTTCTCCACCCACTCCACCCTTCCTGCACTCCTTTCTTCGCTTCTCCGCCCTGCCTCATACAAAATCCTTCTATATTGCACCGATTGTTTATCCAAAATTTACAAGAATATCCAAAAGATATTTTGATTCCTCTGTATCTCTTGTACAAACAGCGCGATCGACAAATAACGAACTTGAACTCGAATCGGAATTTTACGGTCTGGTGTCAACAAATACAATTTTTACATACAATGAGCAAAAACACATCTTATTTATTCGGTTAGTAATGGCTCATAATCGACGCCTGAGGGGCTTTTTATGGTTAATCAGTGAGATGAAAAGAACGGCTCCTTGAGGAAGAAACTATTTGCATATTCTCATTAATATTTAAAAAAATTCAAACATAATTTGACAACAAATTTGACCCCGACACAATCAGCGTGATCCCCTCGGCTCCTGATGCTCCTGAGGGAAAAAAAAACTCTTACCGAATAATTTTGTACCCTGTTCGATACACACTGATCTTCTCTCCTGATGTTCCTGCACTTCGGATCACATCTACCATGTGTGTAGTGGATTAAGTAAATCGTCGAGGTAATGCCGGATTAGCAGCAGTTATTAGCGCTGTTGTGTTGAGAGCGATTGACAAGATGGGGGAGGTGAAGGACGTCTGGGCTTTTAAGAGAGGTAGAGGAGGGAGAAAGTGGATGATCACAGATACATTAATGCTCAAAGATTAGTCAGATCCTAGCAGAAGGCACCAAACCAAGAAACTTGACGGAGCCCAACACCGACCTCTAGAACACGTTTCATGTAAATGTAGTGGACAGAATTGTGTTTTAGGTGCAGGTGAAACATATATAAGAAAATAGTGGGCGGGGCTTTGTGAACAAGTCCAAAAGTGAAAGTTATGGAATTTCTGATTAATAACGCTTTTGGTTACATTTTGGACATAATATTCTCCTGTAGAAGAAAATGACCAAGAGGACAAATGTAAATGCTACAACCCAGCAGGTGTGGTGGAACGAAGGAGTAAAACACACTCACTCAGCAGGACAGGCTATGTTGTGGGGGCAGCAGGTGTGTGTTGCATGTGTGTGTGTGCGCGTGTGTGTGTGTGTGTGTGTGTGTGTGTGTGTGTGTGTGTGTGTGTGTGTGTGTGTGCATTAGTGGGAGGCATATCCAGGCTGCTCTCCTGAGACACGTTGTTTAGGCCTGCTCTTTAATGAAAACTATATTTCACACCACGGGGGATGAAAAGCTTTTAACAATCTCCAACACACACACACACACACACACACACACACACACACACACACACACACACACACTTTTCATTTGATCACAGCTTCTCTTGCATTCTTGCTCCTCTTCACCTCTTTGACCCACAAATCTGACCCACATCATCTATGTCTGTATAGTGACAAAGATCCTGTAGACCTTCTAAACTGTACTCAAACTCAACATTCTCCAGCTCTATCTATCTATCTGTCTGTCTGTCTGTCTGTCTGTCTGTCTGTCTGTCTATCTATCTATCTATCTATCTATCTATCTATCTATCTATCTATCTATCTATCTACCTGTCTGTCTGTCTATCTATCTATCTATCTATCTATCTATCTATCTATCTATCTATCTATCTATCTATCTATCTATCTATCTGTCTGCCTGCCTGTCTGTCTATCTATCTGTCTGTCTGTCTATCTGTCTATTTTTCTATTGATATTTATCTGACCATCTGTCTGTCTGTCTATTTATCTATCTATCTGTCTGTGTACCTGTCTGTCTATTTTTCTATCGATATTCATCTGGCCATCTCTCTCTCTCTATCTATCTATCTATCTATCTATCTATCTATCTATCTATCTATCTATCTATCTATCTATCTTTCTATCTATCTATCTATCTATCTGTCTGTCTGTCTGTTTGTCTGTCTAATTTTCTGTCTATATTCATCTGGAAAGCTGTCTGTCTGTCTATCTATCTATCTATCTATCTATCTATCTATCTATCTATCTATCTATCTATACACACACACACACACATGCTTTAAATTACGTACAGTAATCAGTAATCATTAAATCACTTTCAGTAATTAAATTACACTTTAAATTGCATACAATAATCACTAATACAAACAGCAATCAGGACAACATGCTGGACTTCTGCTACAGTAGTATGTTTCCACACATGGTGGATTTTGTCATGTGACTTGAGACAAACGTAAAAACAAATGTTTATTTCCTGTATTACTTTTTTTAAAAAAAAGGACGTTGTCCTTTCAGCCATTTTGGATTTTATATTTATTTAGATTTTTAATATCAATATCAATAATATTATTTGTGTTAACGTGTGAATTTTTGAAGCTCATCTATATATATATATCTATATATATATATATATATATATATATATATATATATATATATATATATATATATATATAGTATCTAATAGTCTAAGGAAGTTTTGAACCTCAGCTTGTGTATTAGGGATCTCAATCTACTACGTATAGATTTCTGCACAGCTGCTTTGTGACAGCGTCTATTGTTAAAAGCATTATTGATTGTAAATTGCAGAAGGAGGGGAAATTCTTTGGGTCTTCACTATACGGAGGAACAATAGTAAATAATAGTAATTAGTATTTCAGAAATGTAGCTTTGTTGCATTTAGAAGGGAACGATAGAAAAGAAAACAAGGTATGCATTTATTCACTGATGTTGCTCGAAAGAAAGAGTGAGGGTGGAACATATAGAGCAAAGAATTCAGGACTGGTTATGTCGTGACTGGTAAATCACTGTTTTACTTGTCCCCCGGTATGTATAAATAGGTGGCAGTGTGGTTTTTGACTGGGAAATCAATGGCTGTTTGGGTCCCCACTGGGAAATTGGTTCCTGAGAATGTTTGGACCTTAAATCAGTGGTTTGGTGAGTCTGCGAAGATAAAAGTAAGTATAAAGAGGGAAAAAAATAGCATAGCATGAAAGGCTATGTTTATTTCCCACTGTTATATTCCCCTTTTAACATCCATTTACTTTGACCTGTGTATAAAGTCTTATGGATGTGGTGAGGGAAGACGTGACGGTAGTTGGGGTAAAAGAGGTAGATGTAGTGTGGAGGGGTGTTGTGGAGAGGGATCATACACTGGGGCGCCCCCTAACGGGAGCAGCCGTAAGAGGGAGAAGCAGACAATAAACAGGACTATATATAACTAGGATAGGACATTCTTTATTCCTTGAAACCCCGCCTCTTTGGGAAAGTTTGCCGTTCCCTACAACCCACCAATGAAGAGAAAACTGCACTTGCAATTAGAATAGTGTTTCTCCAATAGTGCCCCCCCCCCCAGCGTATCAGCTGACCCCGCACTCTTCCAAACAAGCTGGGATATAGGAAGAAAGGATTTTACTGTGCTGTAATGTATATGTGACAAATAAAGATACTTCTGTTCAATGAACTGTCCTTTTTTCAGCTTGTAATGATGGACAGGGCGGTCTCAGTCTCAGGCCTTGTCTCAAATTGCCAACAACTGTCTGCACTATAACACACGGGACGCACTAGAGCCAACGGACAGCTAGCCATTCTGCAAGGACATAACTCTCTAATACCAGCAGGTGGCAGCGAACCAGAAGAGCTCGAATTGTGAATATTCATTCATTCATATTCTACCGCTTTGTCCGAGCCTCATGTACACCCTATACATTCGCACACTAGGGTGTCAATTAACCATACTGTGCATGTTTTTGGACTGGGTGGGAGAAACTGGAGAACCTGGAGAAAAAACCCGGAGACAACGGGGGAACTTGAAAACTTCACATGGCGGAGACGGGACTCGAACCCCCAACCCTGGAGGTGTGAGGTGAACGTGATAACTACTATGCCATCAGTGGCTAAAGCAAGCATCAGTGGATTCTGATCCGTAAAGGAATTTCCTGGATGGGTCCTGACCGGTAAAAGAAGGGCTTGATGGGTCCCGACTAATATAGCTTTATGCTGGATGAGTCCTGACCATTTCAGAATGGAATCAGTGGATAGTAGCAGATACCACATTGCCGTAATAGGTCCTGACCACCTAAAACAGGGGTGTGCCAAAACTTTTTTTAAACAGGGCCAGATTAGGTGAGGTGAAACTATGTTGGGACCATTCTGTCTGACATTCCTTGAACATTAAAATGAAATGCAAATTATCAAATTAATGATTTTCTTTTATTGCAAATGAAACTTTTCATTTCATTCATTCATTCATTCATCTTCTACCGCTTTATCCGATCTTCCCTCGGGTCACGGGGAGTCTGTGCCTATCTCAGGCGTCTATGGGTATTAAGGCAGGATACACCCTGGATGGAATGCCAACCCATCACAGGACACACACACACACACACACACACACACACACACACACACACACACACACACACACACATTCATACACTAGGGACAATTTTCCAAGGTGCCAATCAACCTACCGTGCATGTTTTTGGACCGGGGGAGGAAACCGGAGAACCCAGAGAAAAACCCCCCGAGGCACGGGGAGAACATGCAAACTCCACACACACATGGCTGAGACGGGAATCGAACCCGCACCCTGGTGGTGTGAGGCGAACGTGCTAACCACCGTGCCCCCATTTTTCATTTCTTCACTCATAAAACAAATAAATCCAAACAAGTTTTTACTAAAATGACTTTGTCTTTCATATTTTAAGGCCGTATAAACTAAAGAAAACGTTCAGGAAGATTAAACATATCTTGGTTCATTTGAAACATTATATATTATTCTAAATCCAAATCCTTTAATCAGGAAAACAAACACTAACATTGATCTTATTCTGAAGTACAAAACGAGGGCAGATAAAAACGATAAAATGTTATTTTATTTTGCCTTAATTGATGAATACAGTGGAATTTTATAGCTTTGCCTCCTTCTTCTCTGACCTTTATGCCAGGTCTTCTGGTGAAATTTAAAATAGATTTTTTTTTCAATTCTTGTATTTTATGCTGTTGGTCAAGAGTGCTGGCAGGCCGCATATTATTGATTTTACAACGGAGACTGCGGGCCGGGGGAAATTTAAACCCGGGCCCCATTTGGCCCCCCGGGGCCAGAATTGGACATGCCTGATAAAGGAATAGATGGGGAGGTCCTGACCAATCAGCACAAAAGCAGCCTGAAAAGGAAAGCAGCCACTTTGTGAGTCTTAACTAAATAATCAGAGATACCGAACAGCCACACGATAGCAGGCGGAGTCTGGCGTAATCTTTATCCACATCCGAGATTCCACCCAGATGTGCTTATTTACTGTAGGAGGACTGTAGGTACGAGGAATAAGTCGAACAACTCATTCACAGTCCGGTGTACCGTTAAGGCAGTTTGTTTTGAACCTTTTACTGTAGGATCAGTCGGTGTCTGACAGTAATTCAGGACGAATCCCAAAGCCCCTCGTCCTAACGCATGATGGCGTCCAAAAAAAACAAAAACTCCAAGTCGTGTCGTCATAAATAATGGTGGCATTCTGAATTTCAAACAGACTGCAGCACCGTAAATCTCCTGGCCAACAATTATTGATTAAATGCTTTCGTCCAATAATGAAATGGATAAATCTCCCACGCCGAGAAAAAAAAAAAAAGCCAAAGTATATAATCTAATAAAAGCGTTACAAGCACAAGAGCCTAGAGGAAGGAGTGGGTGTGGTGGCGGTTAAGGGAGTTAAAGAGTTTGACTGATTATAGTAGAGAGAAAGAAAGCGAGAGAGAGAGAGAGAAAGAGCAGAAGATGGAATTATGCAGAAGGAAAGCATTGCACAATTAGCAAGTCGCACCAGAATTAAGACGCCGAATGAGCGTTAAATCAGCCTGCAGCGTGTATCGACCCGCAGCTGTGTGTTTATGTTCGCAATAGGAGCATTATTTAAAAGAAACAGTCCGCATATAAATTCAGCCATCGATCACGAACAAAAGGCTTGCACAGGGAAGCGACAAGAGGTCTGAGTCATGTGACCTCGAGGTGATTCCAGACGAATTTAGTTTTTCCTTGCGGTGCCGTCACATCTGGGACTTTTAGCATTTCTGCTGCAGCCACTTGTGAGCATGTCCTTAATTTAAACGCTTCCCAACAATGTAAACATTATCTAAGTCAAAAAATATAAAAAGTCTATTCAAACCAGTATTATTATTATAAACAGTAATTTTAGCTTTGGGCATTCTTCTCAATTGGCAGTGTGACTTTCTTTGCGAAAAAGAAAAGACGTGATTTGATTAAAGAGGTACATTTGATTTAGAAAACATCTTCCACCTTCTATTATCCGATCTTCCCTCGGGTCACGGGGAGTCTGTGCCTATCTCAGGCGTCTATGGGCATTAACGCAGGATACACCCTGGATGGAATGTCAACCCATCACAGGACACACACACACACACACACACACATTCATACAGTAGGGACAATTTTCCAAGGTCCCAATCAACCTACCGTGCATGTTTTTGGACCGGGAGGAAACCGGTGAACCCGGAGAGAAACCCCCTGAGGCACGTGGAGAACGTGCAAACTCCACACACACATGGCCGAGACAGTAATCGGGGTGAGGCGAACGTGCCACCGTGCCAATAATAATAATAATAATAATAATAAATACCGGGGGCACGGTGGCGTAGTGGTTAGCACGTTCGCCTCACACCGCCAGGATCCGGGTTCGATTCCCGTCTCGGTCATGTGTGTGTGGAGTTTGCATGTTCTCCCCGTGCCTCAGGGGTTTTTTCTCCGGGTTCTCCGGTTTCCCCCCGGTCCAAAAACATGCATGATAGGTTGATTGGCACCTTGGAAAATTGTCCCCTAGTGTATGAATGTGTGTGTGAATGTGTGTGTGTGTGCCCTGCGATGGGTTGGCATTCCATCCAGGTTGTATCCTGCCGTAATGCCCATAGACGCCTGAGATAGGCACAGGCTCCCCGTGACCCGATGGAAGATCGGATAAAGCGGTAGAAGATGAATGAATGAATGAATGAATAATAAATACCCAGCCCTAGATATTTAACATATATTAGGAATTTTAATGAACGTGCCTTTTACACTGGAAACAAACAACAACCAGTAAGCATCAAAGGTTGATTTGAACTGTAGAAGAGACTCTTGAGTAAAAAAGCATGTCAGAAGGTATTATATGTTAAATATTGAAGGTGCAATCCTATTCATTCGTCATCTGTGTAAAGTTGCGTAGAGACAATGTTCATTGTTAAAATCTCTATACAAATAAAAATGAATTGAATTGTGTGGCGAGTCAGTAAACGTGTGTTTGGCGGCTAATTTTTTTTTCCACGTTCACTTTGGAGGAATCCAACACAACAAATTGAGCAACGATACGCCGTTTATCCAACGTTCGATTGTTCCAAGCGTATTCTCTTTTAAATCTTCTCTAAACATAAATCGGTTCATCTGTATTCCACATAAACAT
This sequence comes from Kryptopterus vitreolus, assembly GCA_030449085.1. Lineage (NCBI taxonomy): Eukaryota > Metazoa > Chordata > Actinopteri > Siluriformes > Siluridae > Kryptopterus > Kryptopterus vitreolus. The sequence continues at coordinate 3,778,513 of JACRUU010000023.1, forward strand.
TGTCTTAAATTGGAAAATCGACATATAATAGGATAAAATAGAAATCTAAATGACTGAATTGTCTTCTGGCCCAAATATTGCATCTTTATTTATTTTTTTTAAAACAGCGAGACAGATGGATTCAAACAAAGCAAGGAAAACAGATAGAGAGAGAGAGAGAAGGAAAGAGAGATACAGGGGACTATCCAATCTGGGACACAACACTGACAACGAGCAGCTGCAGAAATTAATTTCCATGAAATCATTATTTGCTCTCTTATTAGGAGTCCCGAAAGCACCAGACACTTTGCAGCCACAGTAAATGCGATCCGACGTTTACACACGCCGTGTTTGACTCTGACGGTCTCGCGCCGAATTAATCGCCGGCGAACTCGAAACTGTTTGCTTAACATCTACACAGATTGCCGTGCGCCGAAATTAGTAAAGAAAAAAAAACAATAGTAAAAGTATCGCGTATATTTTTAAGGCCAAAATTGGGGCTCTAAGCTAAAATAATACCTGGTAAATAATAGAAAAAATAAATGAAATAGAAACATCCAAAAATCTCTTGTTTTTTTTTTTTTATGTACTTTGTGATCCCATGAGGGAAAGTCTTTTTTTTTTTCACATAGCTCAGCATGTTTTGGAAACTGGGGTCAGAATGCAGGGTCAGCCGAGCGCACAGAGGGTTAAGGGAATTTCTTAGGGACCCAAGCTTGGCGATACGAAAGTTTGAACCACCAATCAGTAGCCCCCATCTATCCCACAGCTACCCCATCCCTTACCCCCATCTATCCCTCAGCTACTCTATCCCTTACCCCCATCTATCCCTCAGCTACTGTATCCCTTACACCCATCTATCCCACATCTACCCCATCCCTTAACCAATCTGCCCTACTACCCATCCCTTACCCCCTCTATCCCTCAGTTACCCCTTCCCTTACCCCATCTATCCCTCAGCTACCCCATCCCTTACCCCATCTATCCCTCAGCTACCCCATCCTTACCCCATTACCCCAGCTACCCCATCTATCCCTCAGCTACCCCATACCCCATTACCCCCATCCCTTACCCCATATCCCTCAGCTACTCTATCCCTTACACCCATCTATCCCTCAGCTACCCCATCCCTTACACCCATCTATCCCTCAGCTACCCTATCCCTATTACCCCATCTATCCCTCAGCTACTCTATCCCTTACACCCATCTATCCCTCAGCTACTCCCCTATCCCTTACCCCCCCTTATCCCTATCCCTCAGCTACCCCCCTTATCTATCCCTTACCCCATACCTTACCCCCATATATCCCTCAGCTACTCTATCCCTTACACCCATCTATCCCTCATCTATCTACACATCTACCCCATCCCTTAACCAATCTGCTACCCCATCCCTTAGTTACCTTACCCCATCTATCCCTCAGCTACCCCATCCCTTACCCCATCTATCCCTCAGCTACCCCATCCCTTACCCCCATCTATCCCTCAGCTACCCCATCCCTTACCCCCATCTATCCCTCAGCTACTCTATCCCTTACACCCATCTATCCCTCAGCTACCCCATCCCTTACCCCATCTATCCCTCAGCTACCCTATCATCCCTTACCCCCATCTATCCCTCAGCTACCCCATACCTTACCCCCATATATCCCTCAGCTACTCTATCCCTTACACCCATCTATCCCTCAGCTACCCCATCCCTTATCCCTCTACCCCATCTATCCCTCAGCTACCCCATCCCTTACACCCCACTACCCATCTATCCCTCAGCTACTCCCTATCCCTTACCCCATCTATCCCTCAGCTACCACATCCCTTACGCCATCTATCCCTCAGCTACCCCATACCTTACCCCCATATATCTCTCAGCTACTCTATCCCTTACCACCATCTATCCCTCAGCTACTCTATCCCTTACCCCCATCTATCCCTCAGCTACTCTATCCCTTACACCCATCTATCCCTTACAGCTACCCCATCCCTTAACCAATCTGTCCCTCAGCTACCCTATCCCTTACCCCATCTATCCCTCAGCTACTCTATCCCTTACCCCCATCTATCCCTCAGCTACCCCATCCCTTACCCCCATATATCCCTCAGCTACTCTATCCCTTACCCCCATCTATCCCTCAGCTACCCTATCCCTTACCCCATCTATCCCTCAGCTACCCTATCCCTTACCCCATCTATCCCTCAGCTACTCTATCCCTTACACCCATCTATCCCTCAGCTACCCCATCCTTACCCCATCTATCCCACAGCTACCCCATCCCTTACCCCCATCTATCCCTCAGCTACCCCATACCTTACCCCCATATATCCCTCAGCTACTCTATCCCTTACACCCATCTATCCCTCAGCTACCCCATCCCTTACCCCACCCATCTATCCCTCAGCTACCCCATCCCTTACCCCATCTATCCCACAGCTATACCCCATCCCTTACCCCATCTATCCCTCACAGCTACCCCATCCCTTACCCCATCTATCCCTCAGCTACCCCATCCCTTACCCCATCTATCCCTCAGCTACCCTATCCCTTACACCCATCTATCCCTCAGCTACCCTATCCCTTACACCCATCTATCCCTCAACTACCCCATCCCTTACACCCATCTATCCCTCAGTTACCCTATCCCTCAGCTATTCCCTATCCCTTACACCCATCTATCCCTTTGTTACCCTATCCCTCACACCCATCTATCCCTCAGCTACCTCATCCCTTACCCCCATCTATCCCTCAGCTACCCCATCCCTTACCCCATCTATCCCTCAGCTACTCTATCCCTTACCCCATCATCTATCCCACAGATACCCCATCCCTTACCCCATCTATCCCTCAGTTACCCCATTCCTTACCCCTTGGGGTTTGTGGGGGGTGGTTAAGAAGGCCACACAAATAACAATAAAAGACAACAATAAAGACATTATGAGATAGAAATTAAAAATGAAGTCGTTCCTCTTTATGAACCATTACAGTGTACCCACGGTGCACTATCTAGCACATCATATCGATCCTGATGGAAATGACTGGTGATCTATGGGCGCAATAATAAAACTATTTACCGGCAACTCAAATGATGTCTTGATGAAGAAACTGTATTACACGCTTCCATTATTGGAGGTGGCATTGTTAAAAAGATTCATGACCGTATCCATGAATACAAGAACAAGACTCCCACTGTTCAAACACACACATGATGAATGTTCTGGGAAATTCTTTTCTTTGCATAGCCTAGCTGGGGTCAGAGGGAAGAGTCCGCCATAATACAGCACCCCCTGGAGCATAGAGGGTTAAGGGCCTTGCTCAAGGACCCAAGGGTGGCAGCTTGGTGATCCCAGCACCTTAAACCCATGAGCTACAACCCTCCTGGTATATAGTATAGTTTAGTTTATACTAGTTTATAACATAATAGCTTATATTACAAGTTTATAGTAGTTTCGTTTATAGTTTATAATTGCTATATTATTGTTTACTTAGTTCTCCACTGTTTCTCATCACGAGGCTTCCAGTGGTTCCTTCAAACCTTCAGAGTAGATGCCGAAAAACTCCACCCTGCAAACATCTAGAGAGGAACCAGCCTGGGACTCCACTTCACCCCACACACTCCATTCACACACTCCAATGTTCATGGTCGTTTTCTCACTGGTATTTTCTACAATTTATAAATCACACACTTATTACAAATGATTTTTCCCTTTTGAGTCTCTCATAGTTTCTTCCTCACCCCACAGTCGCTGCACACTTGCTCATCAGGGTTAAAACAAGTTTATAAACTTTATAAATGTCCATACCAGTGTTGCGCAATATATCGGGACCTAAAAAGTATCGCGGTACCCTGTTTTTAAATACAATACGATTCTTCGTATGTTGGAATATAGGGGGCGGTGTGTGCATTTTTCTTCTTTTGCTTAAGGCATGAAACTTTGTAAATAAAAACACTTATTTTTTTACTTTAAACAGTCCTACTTTGTTTTAGCAGACAATACTTGGTGTTTAGTAATATTCATCCATCCATTCATCTTCTACCGCTTTATCCGATCTTTCCTCGGGTCACAGGGAGCCTGTGCCTATCTCAGGCGTCTATGGGCATTAAGGCAGGATACACCCTGGATGGAATGCCAACCCATCGCAGGACACACACACACACACTCACACAGACACACATACATTCATACACTAGGGACAATTTTCCAAGGTGCCAATTAACCTACAGCGCATGTTTTTGGACCGGGGAGGAAACCGGAGAACCCGGAGAAAAACCCCCTGAGGCACGGGGAGAACATGCACAAACTCCACACACACATGGCCGAGACGAGAATCGAACCCGAACCCTGGTAATATTCATTTATTTATTTATTTGACCATAGTATCGATTCGGTATTGATATCATGATCTTTAATGATTGCATCATATCCAAGTAAACATTTTCGTGACACCGCTAGTTTTTGCATATTGCAATCATTTCTGCAGGGTATTTTTTCCCCACATTGGGATCACATAGGCGATCTGTAAATCCTATCACATGTATGACAATATTTACTGTTTATTCTCCAAACTTTTATTACTTTTCTCAGCAGACGGTAAACAACGCCCTATAACCGACTCTCTGCTTTGCTTTACAAAGGCTTTCAGTTCAAGTAAAGATGGGCAGAATGGTTTTTTTTGTCTTTTGACAAAAAGACCGAGATGCACACCCTGGTGAAAGGCTTCAGGAGGGGCGAAAATAAAGGAATCAAGATGCCGTCGGCGAGTTGCGCTTTAGTGGCCGATGGAACGCGGCCATCAGGAGGCCGAGCGCCGAGAACAAAACTAGCAAGGGTGCACCGCGGGAAGCATTCAGGCCATAAATGAAGGCCATCGAAATTATACAGAGGACGAAATTCACTAAGTATCGGGGACACGGACAAGAGCGCAGCAGGACGACCGATTTTTCCCGCTCGAATACTGATTCCTGGGGTACGAGAAGACATCCAGCATTACGGACAGCATGGGATCAAATGTCCTCACGTCGACATGCCCCGGTTCCAGCAATGCTGCGTCTCCTCGTCCTCTGTGCTTTGTGCCTGTCCTGCTTTACCGTCTGCCTGGTTGACGGCTTCCTGTTTCCTATCTTCATGTGTTAAAGAGTCAATAAGAAAGAGGGCTGAAAAAAATCCATACATATACGACTCATTTCGAAACGATTCACTTAGTGTGTTGGGCGGTGGTCTTTGGGATCTTCAACATTTTCAAAAGTAACAGTAATTTAATGACACATTTTTTCTCAGTAACTTTAACAAATTATTGTTACTTTTATTTTGTAATTAAATTGCGTAATGCCGTTACTCCCCAACACTGGATGTATTAACATAACCAAGGGCATAATCTGATGCGCATGTCTTCAAAAAAGGAACTACACGTCACGCAGACATTCATTTTCAGTCATTCATTCATCTTCCTCCGCTTTATCCGATTTTCCCTCGGGTTACGGGGAGCCTGTGCCGATCTCAGGCGTCTATGGGCATTAAGGCAGGATACACCCTGGATGGACACACACACACACACACACACACATTCATACACTAGGGACAATTTTCCAAGGTGCCAATCAACCTACCGTGCATGTTTTTAGACTGGGAGGAAACCGGAGAACCCGGATAAAAAAAACCCTGAGGCACGACTCCACACACACATGGCCGAGACGGAAATCAAACCCCGACCCTGGAGGGCGTGTGTGTGGCGAACGTGCTAACCACTAAGCCACCGTGCCCTCCCAATATAAATATATAAATTATGCACTTAAAATTTATATATATATATATATATATATATATATATTATATATATATATAGTTTTCTTTTGATCAAAGTAAAAACATTGGAAGCGAGCACATTTTCTTATAGTAATATATACTGACTGTATCTCTACTATTCAATACATGGTCCACCACTAATGAACAGTTTATAAACTCTTAAAGTCCATTTAACTCATTTATGACTGTCACATTGTGCATTGTGTGTTGTTGGACAAGCCATATGTCTCCAAGTTGCAAGAAAACCATTATTTTTATTCTCAGTAAGAAAACACACACACACACACACACACACAAGCACACACACACACACACACACACACACACACACACACACACACACACACACACACACACACACACACACACACACACACACAAAAAAAACAAATAAAGGCACTCCATGCTCAGGTCAATAATTCAGTGTTTGCGTAAACTGAAGGGGATGGAAGTGCTTGTTGAGCCTGATTTATAAATAACCGTTCAAAATGTAATAGAGAAGAAACAAAGTAGAGTGCAGGGGACACGAGGCAACAGCGGCGAGGAGCTGAAGAAATGCACATGAAGCGATCGATACGGCTCAAGAGGGAAAAAGAGAGCAAGCAAGAGAAGGAGCAAACTCTCAGCCCCCTAACCCCATCACCACACACTGCATCAACACCAGCCGATCGATACCAATTACTGCTTTTTCTCTACACGGAATGAAGTTGGTGGGGGGGAAAAAAATTACTTCTTTAAGAAGTCGCTGAATTAATGCAAGTTTCGGTCAGCAGGAGAAAAAAAAAGCAGTAAATGAACATATCACTATAGAAAGTGACTTTTAAACCTTGGGCTCATTAGCACCGGATGAAAAAAGAAAGAAACCTGAAAGAAAGGGGACTAAAAGACGTATTAAGACTGATAACAAAAAAAGGACATTTTAACATATAACAGTATGGAATATTACAGAGCGACTTTTTTAATGCAGTGGAGCAGTTGAGGGTTAAGGGCCTTGCTCAAGGGCCCAGTAGTGGTAGAGGGATTTAAATTCACGACCTTCCAAAGAGAAGTCCAACATATCTATCGATTTCAGAAAACCTTCAGCGAAAAATTCTATTCAGTGTCTGTGGGGAAACTTGTAGTCTTTTAAGGTTGCAAATAAACAACAAATAAATCTATAAATGTCCACATATTCCAGAGCAAAATCCTTCCTTAGCATGAACTTAGACGCTTTACACACTTCTCTAAACACTCAGCACAAATACTGTAGTGTACTTTGCAATACAATGTATTTGTGCTAGATTTTATTTGCCATAAACTGTATTTGCGGCATACAGTATCTTAGGTAAACTGTATTTGACGTAAACTGTATTTTAGAGAAACTGTATTTGTCGTAAACTGTATTTGCGGTATACTATATGTTGGTTGATGTTGGTTGATGCAGTGTGTGAGGTATTTGAGGTAAACTGTATTTGATGTAAACTGTATTTGAGGTAAACTGTATTTGTGGTATACTGTATTTGAGGTCAACTGTATTTGTGGTAAACTGTATTTGTGGTATACTGTATTTGTGGTAAACTGTATTTGTGGTATACTGTATTTGTGGTATACTGTATTTGTGGTATACTGTATTTGTGGTATACTGTATTTGAGGTAAACTGTAACTGTATTTGTATGTATTTGTAAACTGTATTTGTGGCTATATGTAAACTGTATTTGTGGTAAACTGTATTTGAGGTAAACTGTATTTGAGGTAAACTGTATTTGAGGTAAACTGTATTTTAGTGTGTAACTATGGTATGTATTTGTGGTATACTGTATTTGAGGTAAACTGTATTTGATGTAAACTGTATTTGAGGTAAACTGTATTTGAGGTAAACTGTATTTGTGGTAAACTGTATTTGTAAACTGTATTTGATGGTATTTGAACTGTATTTGATGTAAACTGTATTTGAGGTAAACTGTATTTGTGGTAAACTGTATTTGTGGTATACTGTATTTGAGGTAAACTGTATTTGTGGTATACTATATGTTGGTTGATGTTGGTTGATGCAGTGTGTGAGGTATTTGTGGTATACTGTATTTGAGGTAAACTGTATTTGAGGTAAACTGTATTTTAGATAAACTGTATTTGTGGTATACTGTATTTGTAAACTGTATTTGTATACTGTGGTAAACTGTATTTGTGGTAAACTGTATTTGTGGTATACTGTATTTGTAAACTGTATTTGTGGTATACTGTATTTGAGGTAAACTGTATGTGGTAAACTGTATTTGGTATACTGTATTTGTGGTAACTGTATTTGTGGTAAACTGTATTTGAGGTAAACTGTATTTGTATTGTATTTGTATACTATATGTTGGTTGATGCAGTGTATGAGGTATTTGTGGTAACTGTATTTGAGGTAAACTGTATTTGAGGTAAACTGTATTTGAGGTAAACTGTATTTGAGGTAAACTGTATTTGTAGTATTTGTAAACTGTATTTGTAAACTGTATTTGTGGTAAACTGTATTTGCGGTATACTGTATTTGAGGTAAACTGTATTTGAGTAAACTGTATTTGAGGTAAACTGTATTTGCGGTATACTATATGTTGGTTGATGTTGGTTGATGCAGTGTGTGAGGTATTTGATACTGTATTTGAGGTAAACTGTATTTGAGGTAAACTGTATTTTAGATAAACTGTATTTGTGGGTATTTATACTTTGTGGTATTGCCGTGTATTTGTGGTCAACTATTTGTATTTTGTGGTAAACTGTATTTGTGGTATACTGTATTTGTGGTAAACTGTATTTGTGGTATACTGTATTTGAGGTAAACTGTATTTGAGGTAAACTGTATTTGTGGTAAACTGTATTTGTGGTAAACTGTATTTGAGGTAAACTGTATTTGAGGTAAACTGTATTTGTGGTATACTGTATTTGTGGTAAACTGTATTTGATGGTATACTGTATTTGTGGTATACTGTATTTGTGGTATACTGTATGTAAACTGTATTTGAGGTAAACTGTATTTTAGATAAATTGTATTTGTGGTATACTATATGTTGGTTGATGCAGTGTATGAGGTATTTGTGGTATACTGTATTTGAGGTAAACTGTATTTGTGGTATACTGTATTTGTGGTAAACTGTATTTTAAACTGTATTTGTGGTAAACTGTATTTGTGGTAAACTGTATTTGTACTGTATTTGTAAACTGTATTTGAGGTAAACTGTATTTGCGGTATACTATATGTTGTTGATGTTGGTTGATGCAGTGTGGAGGTATTTGAGGTAAACTGTATTTGAGGTAGAAAAAATGTATTTGAAAACTGTATTTGATAAAATTTTCGTTGTAAATTGTATTTGGTATACTATATGTTGGTTGATGCAGTGTATGAGGTATTTGTGGTATACTGTATTTGAGGTAAACTGTATTTGCGGTATACTATATGTTGGTTGATGTTGGTTGATGCAGTGTGTGAGGTATTTGAGGTAAACTGTATTTTAGATAAACTGTATTTGATGTAAACTGTATTTTAGATAAACTGTATTTGCAGTATACTATATGTTGGTTGATGTTGGTTGATGCAGTGTGTGAGGTATTTGAGGTAAACTGTATTTTAGATAAACTGTATTTGATGTAAACTGTATTTTAGATAAACTGTATTTGACGTAAAATGTATTTTAGATAAACTGTATTTGCAGTATACTATATGTTGGTTGATGCAGTGTGTGAGGTATTTGAGGTAAACTGTATTTTAGAGAAACTGTATTTTTGATACACTGTATTTGCAGTAAACTGTATTTGCAGTAAACTGTATTTGCGGTAAACTGTATTTATAGTATACAGTATTTGCAGTATACTGTAAAGTGTATTTACAGTATACAAATATTGTACATTGCAGTTAGAAAACTTGTAGTTGTAATCCAGTTCATCCCAGAGCAGTTCAATAGGATTTCGGTACGGTGCATGGGAAGGCCATTCTATGATACTCCATCATACAGTAACACTCCGGATGCTTATTATATAACTTTTACAGCGCTTGGGCGTATTTGGCGGGTTTTCCTCCATCGGCGAGACGGTCTGCTAACTTCTTCTCTTTCACAAGCTCTTTCTGTTTATTGAGGGAGATTTGAGTGCAGATCTGTTCATGGTAATAGTTGCTCTGAGCCACTAACGGTGTGCTGCATCGGGCAAACAGCATGATGACTACTGAAGTGGATACAAGACTCACAAATACTCAAACTGGGTAAAAAAGCAACATATGAATCAAAGATTTAGATTATTTCAACGTTACGTTACAATGCAATTGAACCGACTAGCTTTGTTTCGATTGTGAAGTATAAAGAGTAGCTGTACGAAACAGTGGTTACATGCATAGATTGCTTTCTTTCCCATTGACGGATAAGCGGAGGGAGATGGAATCTGTTCTTCTTTGCCACTCAAACAGGCTTCACAAGCAAGAACTGTGTGTGTGTACAATCAATACATTGATCTCAGGGTTTATAGAGAACCGTATTGAGCTCCATCACGGCTTCAGGAAAATCAATTGGAGGTGCAACAAAACATTTGCATTCTTATATATTTATTTATATATATATGTGTGTGTGATATGTGTATATATATATATATATATATATATATATATATATATTTTAGGGATGTCAAATTAATGCAAATTCACTTTAACCGGACGCGATTTATCATTTGATCAGTGTCTTCACTCTACCATATGTTGGCGAATGAAAGACAATAAAGGGAGGTGAGAAGATCACGGGTTCACCACCACCAAGCTGCCACTAGTGGGACCCTTGAGCAAGGCCCTTAACCCTCAATTGCTCAGTTGTAAGTCGCTCTGGATAAGGGCGTCTGCCAAATGCTGCAAATGTAAATGTAAATAAAGTACAAAAAAAGAACAAATGACAAAAGAATAAAAGAAGCTTCAGTGCATCCATTGACGCTTCCTAAATTTCCCCGAATTACGCCTACTAGCTGCGCATTCACAACAGGTACGAGCTCCTCACTATATTACTGTACTCTCTTGTATTACATGATATTACATCACAACTTTATATGGAAAGTAACCAAAACCGGAACAGAATTCTTAAAGGAGCCATGTCCCATGTTTAACAATTTAAAACAACCATAAAAAATTAACATTGAAATGAACAAGAAATTAGTATTAAAAAGAATAATTTCCAGAGTAAAATACATTTTAAATAATCAATATTTTTATTAAAGGGAGAGATTTTAAGTGAAATTTATATAACTTATAAGATGTGTTACAGTTAGCTAGAGTATGTGTGAAAACTATTAATTTATGGTACATTGAAAATGTGCAAGTATTGTGCGATTAATTAAGAGTTAACTCAATATATATATATATATATATATATATATATAGGTATATATCATATATATATATATATATAATATATATATATAAATTCAATATGTGCACTTTTTACTCCACTATAGGACCAGTATAGCAAATATATGATGGGCTGTAATGTTAATTATTAATTTACATTTATGGCATTTGGCAGACGCCCTTATCCAGAGCGACTTAGATATGAGCAGCATTGAGGGTTAAGGGCCTTGCTCAAGAGCCCACTAGTTGGCAGCTTGGTGGTGGTGGTGGGGGATTTGAACCTGCGATCTTCCGGTCTAGAGGACGGTGCTGAGCCACTTTTTTATGACGACTGTTATGAATGTGTGTGTGATGGGTTGGCACTTCCATCCAGGGTGTATCCTGCCTTAATGCCCATAGATGCCTGAGATAGGCACAGACTCCCCGTGACCCGAGGGAAGATCGGATAAAGCGGTAGAAGATGAATGAATGAATGTTATGAATTAAAATTTTCTTCAGCCAAAGTTGTAGTAAAAAAAAGTAAAAATCAGCGGCATCAAATCATATTCAGCCCTTAATATATTTGGTTTCATTCATTCATTCATTCATTCATTCATCTTCTACCGCTATATCCGATCTTCCTCGGGTCACGGGGAGCCTGTGCCTATCTCAGGCGTCTATGGGCATTAAGGCAGGATACACCCTGGATGGAATGCCAACCCATCGCAGGACACACACACACACACACACACACACACATTCACGCACACATTCATACACTAGGGACAATTTTCCAAGGTGCCAATCAACCTACCGGGCATGTTTTTGGACCGGGGGAAACCGGAGAACCCGGAGAAAAACCCCCTGAGACACGGGGAGAACATGCAAACTCCACACACACATTCCCGAGACGGGAATCGAACCCGGATCCTGGCGGTGTGAGGCGAACGTGCTAACCACTAAGTCACCGTGCCTCGCTATTTGGTTTCACTTTATCTAAAATGATTCACTTTCATTTGATTGGCTCCATTAAAATCGAATGTCTCTTCATGGATTTTATTAGTTAATTGAAAATACCGTTTTGAAAGATTGCTCATTATTTTGACTCGGTTTCATTCCGGTGTGAAAAAAGAAGGGAAAATAAAAAAGAGTTTCTCTGCAGCCACCATTAATATTTTCAATACCGAAATTTCTATCTATGTGCACTATTATTAGTTTCCTGGAAAAGGTTTCCTTCACCATTTTCACATATAAAGAGTTCTTTGTACTTATGGTACAACAATATTCTATATTTAATATTGCTTAACAAAAAGTAAAAAAAAAAAGAAAGGAAGGAATCAATGGCATAAAAAGCCCGAAATCCATCCAGGATTCTTCGTACGGCATCGTCATCATTGCACACAGAGCAGAAACGAAGGGGTGCGTCTGTAAAGGAAACTGAAGGTTATTCTGAGCCGCACGCAGGTGGATGCCGCAGAACGGTTGCCCGAGCTCCAGCCTGGGACTCCCAGGGCCTAAATATCATCTGTACAGTCTTAATCCGATGCTCCTTTCTCAGCTCGCTGATCCATCTGCACTCTCCTGCTGCCTCCCCACAGGCTCCCGGCATCCTTCATTGGCCAAACATCCCAGGCGGATGCAGATAAACATCCCATCCAGGTGCTCCTTCAGTGTGTGGCATGCGTGTGTAGCTTTTCACGGAGACACCATCTGGATAAGTGAAATATAGCCGTGCTTTCCGGGTCCGGGGCTCGCACCGACAGCGATATAAACAAAGTCGAGACCTATATAGGAAACCGTGTGGGCGCTGCATAAACCGCTGCTCCAGGGGTGTGTTACGGACAGGGTTTTATTTGTGTAGTGGGAACCGCCAGCTTGGTCTATACTGGGATTCGAGCCTCTGACCAGTAGCCCAGCGATTTAACTATTGAGTTACACCCCTTTCCTAAATCGCATATCACAGCTTGTTTGGAAGCTGGGGTCAGAGAGCAGGTTCAGCCGTGATACAGCGCCCCCTGGAGCATGAAACCTTTGCTCAAGGAACCGCCAGCTTGGTGGTAGCGGGGCCCGAACCTCCGACCTTACGATCAGCAGCCCAGTGCCTTAAACCACTGAGCTACACCCTTTCCCTAAATCGCATATCACAGCTTGTTTGGAAGCTGGGGTCAGAGCACAGGGTTAGCCATGATACGGCGCCCCCTGGAGCATGAAACCCTTGCACAAGGAACCGCCAGCTTGGTCTATACTGGAATTCGAACCGCTGACCAGTAGCCCAGCACCTTCACCACTGAGCTACACCCCTTCCCTAAATCGCATATCACAGCTTGTTTGGAAGCTGGGGTCAGAGTGCTGGTTCAGCCATGATACGGTGCCCCCTGGTCCCTTGCACCGCCAGCTTGGTGGTAGCGGGGCCCGAACCTCCGACCTTCCGATCAGCAGCCCAGTGCCTTAAACCACTGAACTACCCCGTCCCCTCCTTTTTTTTATTTATCATATATACATTACAGTATACATTACAGTACAGTGAAATCATTTTCATTACACATTACACTAAAAGCCGTGGTCAGAGCGCTGGGTCAGCCATGATACAGCGCCCCCTGGAGCACACAGGGGTAAAAAAAAAACCCACAATAGTAGCAGTATAGAAGCAGGTACAGAGGTATTATGGGGTACTACATAAATGACTTTTATTTTTTTGTTATAATACTAATCACTATTAGGGCCTTGCTCAAGGGCCCACCAGTGGCAGCTTGGTGGCACTATGATCTGATCCAAGGCTTTAACCACTGAGTTACTTCCTCCTCCTGATTCGGTTCGTTATTGATATCGTAAACAATTTGTTCCGTTGTTTGATCCGGCGGGAAACGGCGAGACCTGATCGTGTGAAATATTATTCACAGGTACTATTCACTAGACAATGGTCAATTATTAATGTAGACATTTGTGTGTGTGTGTGTGTGTGTGTGTGTGTGTGTGTGTGTGTGATCGATAAGTTCAACAATGTAGAATGTAATGAAGTGGATTTCATGTAGGAAAGCTTGAACAAATAGTCATTTTTGCTTTATTAATCAATTCCTGACCGGCTGACTTTCATGCCTGTGATTCCAACGATTCGGAAAAAGTACATTATACGAGGTAAAGTTTGTGGACGTCAGATTGTACGACTCAAACGATGTAGGTTCGGAGAAGAAAGACACATAACCGTAAATGACCGTATAAGTCTGTGAGGGCAGGCGGAAGCTTAACGTTTAAATCGTTGGGCTTCGAATCAATAGGTTGTGAGTTCAAATCGCAGCCACACCAAGAAACCCGGGCTTGAACCGTCGACCCTTCAGAGCTTTAAACATGGAGGTAGTACAAAATTGACTTTCTTTTTTTTTATAATACTAATCGCTATATTTCTTAAATAATTTATAATAACAAACTTAATATTTAGGGGGGCACGGTGGCTTAGTGGTTAGCAAGTTCGCCTCACACCGCCAGGGTCCGGGTTCGATTCCAGCCTCAGCCATGTGTGTGTGAAGTTTGCATGTTCTCCCCGTGCCTCCGGGGTTTTTTCTCCGGGTTCTCCGGTTTCCTCCCGGTCCAAAAACATGAATGGTAGGTCGATTGGCATCTTGGAAAATTGTCCCTAGTGTATGAATGTGTGTGTGTGTCCTGCGATGGGTTGGTATTCCATCCAGGGTGTATCCTGCCTTAATGCCGATAGACGCCTGAGATAGGCACAGAATCCCCGTGACCCGAGGGAAGATCGGATAAAGCGGTAGAAGATATCTATCTCTATCTATCTATCTATCTATCTATCTATCTATCTATCTATCTATCTATCTATCTATCTATCTATCTATATCTATCTATCTATCTATCTATCTATCTATCTATCTATCTATCTATCTATCTATCTATCTATCTATCTATCTATCTATCTATCTATCTATCTATCTATCTATCTATCTATCTATCTATCTGGAGGTGGTAGCCCAGTGATTAAAGTGTTGGACTCTGTACCAGAAGATCATGGGTTCAAACCCCACCACCATCAAGCTTCCACTAGTGGGCCCTTGAGCAAGGCCCTTAACCCTCAATTGCTCAGTTGGAAGTCGCTCTGGATAAGGGCGTCTGCCAAATTCTGCAAATCTATCTATCTATCTATCTATCTATCTATCTATCTATCTATCTATCTATCTATCTATCTATCTGTCTGTCTATTCACTTTTATGTGTATAGCGTTGTTAAGAAAGGACACTGTTCTAAAGCAGCTTTACATGGATTGAAGCATTTTATATGGACAATAAATTTCACATTTGGAAATTAATCCCTATACGGAAACCTTGAGAGGACGCAGACTTATAAAGGGACCTCGTCCTGCCCCGGCGCTGGATATCCATTCATTATAGTTTCATTATTGTCGAGCTTTTCAGCTGTTCACTGATGCAAAATTCTTTTCAATATATTGTTGTCCAAATTCATCTTCAAGGTTCTTGAGTTTAATACTTCACAGCAACCTCAGGGATCATTTCAAACTCATTCCCGAGGTATGGAATTAGGATTGAATCGGGCTGGGTGGGAAATAAAACAGGCCAGGATCACTGGTATCAAAAGGAAAGCAGACGATGTGAGTGTGTGAGAGAAGTTCATTGTCATGCAATTTGCCGTCGCACAAGTACTGTCGCACTGTCGTAGGGTTTTACACTCAATTTGCAGATTCTTTGTGGAAAAACAAAATACGAAGAAAGAAATCAACTATCATCGTTCTGTCGGTCATCACGTCTCACCAGAGAGGGCGCCACTGGATTAACGTCACATGACTCACGCATCCGTCAACGGCAGCTCGTGCTTGTATTTTTTTACACATAAACTAAACTTTATTCTAGATTTGTTTTTGTCACACTAGGCTATTTGGCGAGCTGGAATGACCTCAGGGGCCGGGAGCCGGCAATTAAATAACCCTGGTTTAGAGCATCGACTGGTTACAATTATAGACATAATAAAGTAGTGACAGTCAAAGCATTCTGTTAACATTCTGTGTAAAGAACAACAACCAAACTGTGGAAAAACAGCTACTCGGGGAATCTTATATACACTGGTTACCAGTTACATTTAGAATGGACTACAAACTATTGTTACATACTTATAAAGCCCTAAAGGGTTTCGCTCCGATGTACATATAGCCAGTCTTCTTACACACTACAAATCCGTCACGTTCCTTAAGATCCTCAAAACTCAAGTCAAGTCACTTTATTGTCACATCACCACAAGGATGAGTAACATTCTTTTGAGCAGATACTATATGCAAGGTGACAGAATGCAATGTATAGAATGCAATCAATATATATATATATATATATATATATATATATATATATATATATATATATATACAGAGTGCAACATATATCTATCTATCGATCTCTCTCTCTCTATCTATCTCTCTCTCTCTCCTCTCTCTCTCTCTCTCTCTCTCTCTCTCTCTCTCTCTCCTTATCTCTATCGCTCTCTCTCTCGCTCTCTCTCTCTCCTCTCCAGAGAACTCTCATCTCTCTCTCTCTCTCTCCCCTCTCTCCTCCCTCTCTCGCTCTCTCTCTCTCTCTCCTCTATATATATATATATATATATATATATATATATATATATATATATATATATATATATATATATATATATATATATATTATATTAATTAATCATTAATCTTCTGCCGCTTTATTCAATCTTCCCTCGGGTCACGGAGAGTCTGTGCCTATCTCAGGCTTCTATGGGCATTAAGGCAGGATACACCTTGGATGGAATGCCAACCCATTGCAGGACACACACATACACACACTCACACACACACCTACCGTGCATGTTTTTTGGACTGGGGGGGGGGGGGGGGGGCAGAAAACCCCGGAGAAAAACTCCCTGAGGCACGGGGAGAACATGCAAACTCACACACACATGGCCGAGACGGGAATCGAACCCGGACCCTGGTGGTGTGAGGTGAACATGCTAACCACTAAGCCACCGTGCCCCCATATATATCCTGATTGTTTATTAACTCCAGACGTCTACTAGCTCCTAGGATCAGCTTTCCTGACACTGTCCATGGCTCAGACTCACTCAGTGTAGATTAAAGACTTCTCTTTTTAGCAAGGCCTACACAAAAGTCCCATCATAACCTTATACTCCAGCACATGTGACCCTGCTAATATTATGGACAGCAGCTACGCTAATTCCTCTCCACTCTTTCTCTCTCGTCTTCCAGCTTCAAAGAGTGGACGCTGAAAAAGTTAGACCTTGCAAACATCCTGAATGTAATGAGATGGGCTGTCCATACAGGAGATAGAGTTTCGAGTTTATTGAAATTTCACACAAAACAGAGCTGGGTTGACTGGAAGCTGGAATTCGGGTATACAAAGGTATACAAAGAACATGGGAGATAACAGACGGGAAACAGACAGGATCTGGAAGACAGGTAAGTCACGGTCTTTCAGGGAAAATACAAAAGACAGAGATTAGAACCAACACAACAGACTGGTTGTGCACATGCAATAGTCTGTTTCAGACGTTATCCATATGAGATCGGACATGGAGTGTTTGGAGGAGAAGGCTTAAATATGGAGCAGGAGTGAGGAGGAGAAATAAGGAACAGGTGGAGCTGATTAGGGTAGAGAGAGAGAGAGAGCGCTGGGTAATCGGAAGGAAAGGAAAGTGACAGGGGAACAGACAGGACCGTGATACCGGACCATTTAGAGAGGTACTAGGTTTACTTCACACACTCCAATGTTCATGGTCGTTTTCTCACTCTGGTATTTTCTATCGTTTATAACTTGCAGTCACCCGAATGACAATGGCTTTTTTTGGCCCCCCCACTTGCTCATCAGGGATAAACATGCTAATCTTTATATGAACATTTTGGTCTATAATTCTCACATTCTGTAAAGCTGCTTTGAAACAATGTCCATTGTGAAAACGTTGTAGAAATAAATGAACTTGGACCTTCATTCATTCATTCATCTTCTAGCGCTTTATCCGATCTTCCCGCGGGTCACGGGGAGTCTGTGCCTATCTCAGGTGTCTATGGGCATTAAGGCAGGATACACCCTGGATGGAATGCCAACCCATCGCAGGGCACACACACTCACAATCACACACACACACATTCATACACTAGGGACAATTTTCCAAGGTGCCAATCAACCTACCGGGCATGTTTTTGGACCGGGGAGGAAACCGGAGAACCGGGAGGAAAAACCCCCTGAGGCACGGGGAGAACATGCAAACTCCACACACACATGGCCGAGACGGGAATCAAACACGGACCCTGGCGGTGTGAGGCGTACGTGCTAAACACTAAACCATCGTGCCCCTTTTGAACTTGGACACTGAATATGAATATATTTTGATAATAGAATAACAGCATTTAAAAAACCAAACAAACGAACGGAAGAATCATAATTAGTTCTTTGATGCTTGACCACACACACGTCATTACCCAGACCACAACAGTTATAATTTAGCAAAAAACAAATCCACCAATTCCAGGAAATACACTTGGCTGAAATCCAGGAAGAAAAAAAGGGTCATTTCGGCAGCATGAACCAAAACCTGCGCAAGAGGAACCAAAGTTCAGGCTTCCTTCAGCTTTCAGACCTGTTACGAACTCAGCTTGGAATCAGTCTGACCATTATAAGCGCGACACCACCAGCACGGCATCCGCCGATCTCGTTTAGCCTCGGGGCCACCAGGGTCGCCTCCTAATGAACAGGATGGCGGAGTGAGGGAGCATGTAAATGACTGAAAAGTGTTCAGGGGGCCACGGATATCAGCGATTCGCTCAGAGGCCCGACTCTAACGAGAAGGAGACGAACTGCATGACTTAGACGAACTCTGACCCAACAAATATGAAAAAAAAAAAAAGAAACAAGATCTTTAAGTGATTTTATTTTCACTCTCGTCAAGCAAAAGGAAGAATTTCGGGTCGGGGAGAACTTTCCAGAAACTTCTAATAGTTTTACTGAAAAAAAACAAAGCAAAATTCATTTATACTGAAGCCCATTTCCACCATATAAAAAAAATAATAAAAAAAATAAGGTTATTGTGGTAATTAGAGACATAATAAAGTAGTGACAGTTAAAGCATCCTGTTAACTCTTATTTCAATGACATTTATATTGAAGTCCATTTCTGCCACTGAATAAAAAAATAAAGTTATTGCGTTATATAAACTCGTAATTGCGACAGAAAAGAAAGGGAATAGTTGCGAGAAGAACAGTCTGAATTTCAAGATAAAAACTCGTGAGTTCTAAAGCGATAAAGAGATATTAAGTATATAAACAGATATTATCTCTAAATTGTAAGAAATAAAGTCGCACTTACAAGAAAAATGATCCGAATTCTGACAATTTCTCACGATTTGGATTTTCTTTCCCTCACATTTCTGCTTTTAATTCTTTACAAGGATTTTCTTACTCTATCTCTTTATTTCTGTGGGAAAAAATGCGAGATAAAAGCAAGTAATTGAGTGAAATAGTTGCAAAAAACAAGTCCGAAATTCAAGACAAAGACGTGAGTTATAGAGTCAGAGATATTAAATATAAAGATATATTCTCTTTAAGTTCATTCATTCATGCATTCATTTTCTATTTTCTATCTAAAATTCTAAAGATCTTTTCACGTATTCTATCCTATCTCGCGTCTTCTTTATAATCTGATCTTCCCTCGGGTCACGGGGAGTCTGTGCCTATCTCAGGTGTCTATGGGCATTAAGGCAGGATACACCCTGGATGGAATGCCAACCCATCGCAGGGCACACACACACACTCACATCACACACACATTCATACACACATTCATACACTAGGGACAATTTTCCAAGGTGCCAATCAACCTACCGTGCTTGTTTTTGGACCGGGGGGAAACCGGAAAACCCGGAGAAAAACCCCCTGAGGCACGGAGAGAACATGCAAACTCTACACACACATGGCCGAGACGGGAATCGAACCCGGATCCTGGCGGTGTGAGGCGAATGTGCTAACCACTAAGCCACCGTGCCCCTTTCTCTTTAAGTTATAAAGACATATTAACTCACAATTATAAGAAATAAAAGTCGCAATAGCAGGGAAAATATACCGAATTCTGACAATTTCTCACAATTTAGATTTGTTTACTCGCATTTCTGCGTTTTTTTATTGTTTTACAAAGGCGACTTTTTATTTCGCAACTGCAGGTTCTCTTTTCTGAGGAAAACAATGTCAGAAATACGAGACAAAAACAAACAATTGAGAGAAATAGTTGCGATTGCAAAATAAAATCTTGTGAGTTATAAAGTCAGAAGGAGATATTAAGTTATAAGGAGATATTAACTTCGAAATTATTTTCATAATTTCATAAACTTCGCACCTTTTTCTTACAATGGCCACTTTTTATTTTGCATCTGCAAGTTCTTACACTATTGTTATTATCGCACCATGTTGCGTAGTTCTGTATAGTATGTTAAAATGTATAGTATTCTATATAGCAGGGGTCACCAACCTTTTTGAACCTGAGAGCTATTTAATGGATCCTGAGTCATACAAAGGGCTGCCAGTTTGACGCACTCTTTTTAAATAATACATTTGCCTTTAGTTCATTCATTCATCTTCTACCGCTTTATCCGATCTTCCCTCGGGTCATGGGGAGTCTGTGTCTATCTCAGGCGTCTATGGGCATTAAGGCAGGATACACCCTGGATGGAATGCCAACCCATCGCAGGGCACACACACACACACACACACACACACATTCATACACTAGGGACAATTTTCCAAGGTGCCAATCAACCTACCGTGCATGTTTTTGGACCGGGAGGAAACCTGATAACCCAGAGAAAAACCCCCTGAGGCACGGGGAGAACATGCAAACTCCACACACATACATGGCCGAAACGGGAATCGAACCCGGACCCTGGCGGTGTGAGGCGAACGTGCTAACCACTAAGCCACCGTGCCCCTATATAGTGTTTAATGCTATATAATATAGACAGCATAATTACAAAGACAAAAAAAAAACAAAACATACCACACCATGGAAGAAATTCCTTGTACGCAAACCCTAATAAAAGTATCATCATTTAAACATAAAGTGGATGTACTGTGCGCTGTAATTACGGAGCGCTGGAGTTAATGTGCAGGCTGAAAGGCTTTACACTGATTTGAATGTCAGTGCTGCCTGCTCTTTCTCTGACTCCTGCACACGTTTATTAATTTCGCGCTCTCATGCGTGGTAAAAATACATATTATTCTGGAGACATATGGGCTGAGGCAGCAAAAAAAAAAGAGAAAGAAACAGACATAAAGCATTTGACACGAGGACAATGAAGCATGAAGAGATCCTGAGCCGTGCACCTGACTACTTAAAACAACACAAATACCTCCAAATAACCTAAATAAGCAACAAGCGGCGAAAGGTGAAAGACTCAAATGTATTCGTTACTACGGCTGTCAATCGATTCGAATATTTCATCGCGATTAATCACACGATCATGAACTCGTGATCAATCGCACCTTAATAGCACGTTTTTAATGTAGCATAAATGAATACTTTTCACGTTTCCAATATGTTATAATTATATACATTTCTCTCAAAATCTCTCCCTTTAATAAAACGATTGATTTTTTTATATTTATTTTACCCTGGAAATGATTTTCTTTATATTAATTTCTTGTTAATTGTTTAATTTCCGGTTAATTTCAATGTTTACTTTGTTTAGTGGTGGTTTTAATTGTAAAATATGGGACGTGGCTCCTTTAAGAATTCTGTTCCGGTTATTTTTCCATATACACTGGTGATACGTTTAGGTTATACAGAAGCGCATTGCGTTCACAAAAGAAAAATGGGCTTTATTCCATAGTTAATATTAATTTCTTGTTAATTTCAATGTTTACTTTGTTTAGTGGTGGTTTTAATTGTAAAATATGGAACGTGGCTCTTTTAAGAATTCTTTACAGTATTTGGCAGATGCCCTTTTCCAGCGAGACTTACAACTGAGCAATTGAGAGTTAAGGGCCTTGCTCAAGGGCCCACTAATGGAATGGCAGCTTGGTGATTATGGGGTTTGAACCTGTGATCTTCCGGTCCAGAGGCCAACATCTTAACAACTGGGCTACTGCCATCCACATATTTTTTTATATGTAAATTTTTATATTGTATGTTTAGGTTATAGGGAAGTTCGTTGTATTCACAAAAGAAAAATGGGCTTTATTCAATAATTCATATTAAGTTTTGTTCATTTAAATGTTTACTTTGTTTAGTGTTTGCTTTAAGTGTAAAATATGGGAAGTGGCTCCTTTAAGAATTGTGTTCCGGTTTCTTTTCCATATAAACTGCTGATACATTTAGGTTATACAGAAGCTCATTGTATTCACAAGGGATAAAATGGACTTTATTACGTATTAAAGTACTTATTTGGGAATGCGATGCGCTTGCGTAAGGTTCCATACGGTAATATACGCTAATATAGTGAGGAGATCATACCTGTTGTGAATGCGCGGCTAGTAGGTGTAATTCGGGGGAGATTTAGGATGCGCGAGTGGATGCACTGAACGTTTGTTTGAAGGAGCAGATCACTCACATAGTACATAATGCATACTTAAGTACATAACTACACTAAATTACAAATGATCTCATAATCTATCCATACAAAAAAAACAAACATATTTTTTCCCTTCACCTTTTGGCACTTAAACAACAAGTCGAAATGACTTATATTGGAAAAATAATGAATGATATTTTTTCCGAATATTATTTCCGATCACAGTGCACTCAATAATCCCTATTTCTATCTATCTATCCCTATTTTACGGAAATAGCGAGAAATAAGTCTAATCTCTGTGACCGTGTATTGATGCATGATTTATTTATCCTTAATATGGCCTATTATATATTATATACAGGATTTAGTGCATGATTTATTTTTTCCTCTTTTTTTCTGGTGCACATGATAAAAAAAAAAAAGAAAATCAGTTTTATCGCTGCCATTTAATTGTCGTCATTATTTTTTCCACCATGCGGCCATCAGCGCCGCTTTCTCCTTAGCGACATTCATCTTGTAACTGTAAAACCCAGGCAAATTTGTCACGGCTAATGGACTTCGCTTCGAATCAGCCCGTAACTGCGTCACTCCAGATCAAATTATTCCTTTAAATCGGACTTAATCCATTTCGGATGAACAAAAAGCCTGAGTGTTCCAAACCAGCATTATACGGAGTATAGCGAGCGGTTAGAGTTCCCACACCTTCTACGAACCCATGTACCATGTTTGTTCATTCTACTGAATCATTCATTAATTCCTCTTCTACCGCTTTATCCGATCTTCCCTCGGGTCACTTGGAGTCTGTGTCTATCACAGGCGTCTATGGGCATTAAGGCAGGATACACCCTGGATGGAACGCCAACCCATCACACACACATTCATACACTAGGGACAATTTTCCAAGGTGCCAATCAACCTACCGTGCATGTTTTTGGACCGGGGGAGGAAACCGGAGAACCCGGAGAAAAACCCACTGAGGCACGGGGAGAACATGCAAACTCCACAGAGACGGGAATCGAACCCCGACCCTGGAGGTGTGAGGCGAACCTGCTAACTACTAAGCCACTGTACCCCTTGCTACTGAATCATATTTATGGTAATTATCACTTGTATATTTACACACAGGACTCACTGCAAACTTTACGTTTGCAAAAAACATATGGTCAAAAGTTTATGGACAGAAAGTTACGCTCCGAGAGTTTGTTCGTAGTATAAATGTGCATGTCACCTAACTATGTTGGTAAGATATAATTCAGACCCGGGTATTTGACGGTACCTGCCGTCACTTTAGCCACCTCCAACATCTCCCATGCCAACTGGAGATTCCCAACTTCCTCCTCTTCCTCACCCTCCTTATCGCCTGCAGTGGCATCTGCTTCTTCCTCCTCATCGTCATCATCGTCATCATCGTCCTCCTCAGCATCTCCAGCGTCTTCCTCCGATAGACTCTGCCTGATCCGCATGCCCACCCTCGCCGTGTTCAAGCCATACAATGTAAAGCATTTTGCATTGTTAATTACAAAACAACCGCTTGGCATTTCTGAGTGTGTGTTCAACATAAAATGACATATTTGTATTTATTGTTTTCCTGTTTCTGTATATTTGACTCTGTATATCTTTTACTGTAAGAGAAAATCCATATTCCTTTGATTAGCGGTAGCATAATGGAAATGATGTCATTTAGCGATCTTTACAGGTGCAGTTAAACCTCATCCCAGGTTATTGTTGGTTCCACCCTCAAACACAGATCAGGTTTCTCATGTGGCCCATTGGGAAAGATAATTGCCCCCAATATAAAGCTATTTAGTTTATGCATTCCTTAAGAAAAGTTATAACACATTTAAAATGAATAAACAGTATAGAATAATACAGTAATGTATATAGTAAATATGGAATGTGGTGGTTAATACGTGTGTGGATGGTGGGAGGAGGAGGAGGAGGAGGAGGAGGAGGAGGTGGTAGGCATTACATGGGTATTACACTCATTCGCTAGGCTCTGCGTTCATTATGCTAGCGTTTTTTTTTTTTTCCGAATCCGAACAAATTATACTTCGTTTTCAGGTTTGTTCGTATCGGCGCAAGTTCGTAGGGTGAGGAGCGTCCGTAGCGAATATGCATCCACACTCCACTTCGTTACGTCACATTACATTTATATGAAGCTCTTTTTGCTTTTAGTAAACACCCAGGACTGAATTTAACCTTTTTGTTTTTTCATTTCTGTTGCTTTGGGTTTCCTGACTGTTTTTGAACCATACTTGGATAAGAAACACACACACACACACACACAGGTTTTATTTGTGTGACATAAATGCATTGCTCCTCCAGGACAGAGAGTGAGAGAGAAACAGAGTAAGAAGCTTAAAGGATCCCAAGAGCCTGTCATTTTTGGCTCGGACATCCATCACTTGTGCTCTGCTCTCTGTACAAGGACACAAGCTTGGGTAGATTCTTATCACAAAAAACGAGAGATGTGTGTCTTCAGCTCGCGTTTACATTCCTGTTTAAAGTCTTAATTGTTAAGTTCAACAAGAACTTTTGTTCTGTAAAGAGCTGTTTAAAAAAATCTCATGGGAAATTGGAAGTCTGTGCTTTTTACGCTGTAAATACGCTTTCTTTTGTCTTCTCGATAGCAAAAAAAAAAGTCTTTGGATAGGCAACAATGTCCTTATTTAGCTGTATTTATTGTTTATTGTAATATTAATATTATCTCAGGTGTCTATGGGCATTAAGGCAAGATACACCCTGGATGGAATGCCAACCCATCACAGGGCACACACACTCACACACACACATTCATACACTAGGGACAATTTTCCAAGGTGCCAATCAACCTACCGTGCATGTTTTTGGACCCAGAGGAAACCGGAGAACATGGAGAAAAAACCCCTGAGGCACGGGGAGAACATGCACAAACTCCACACACACATGGCCGAGATGGGAATCGAACCCGGACTCTGGCGGTGTGAGGCGAACGTGCTAACCATTAAGCCACCGTGCCTCCTCATTATTATTCATTCATTCATTCAACTTCTACCGCTATATCCGATCTTCCCTCGGGTCACGGGGAGCCTGTGTCTATCTCAGGCGTCTATGGACATTAAGGCAGGATACACCCTGGATGGAATGTCAACCCATCGCAGGACACACACACACACACACACACACACACACACACTCAAACACACACACATTCATACACTAGGGATAATTTTTCAAGGTGCCAATCAACCTACCGCGCATGTTTTTGGACTGGGAGGAAACCAGAGAACCCGGAGAAAAACCCCCTGAGGCACGGGGAGAACATGCAAACTCCACACACACATGGCTGAGACGGGAATCGAACCCGGATCCTGGCGGTGTGAGGCGAACGTGCTAACGTGCCTCCTCATTATTATTATTATTATTATTATTATTATTGAATGGGCACGGTAGCTTAGTGGTTAGCATGTTCACCTCACACCGCCAGGGTCCGAGTACGTATCACTAATAATGTTTTCGAGGAGGTGCGTTGGCCAAAAGACGGCGAAATAAAGTAATCATTCCTTTGCAGGCCGAGGGATCACTTATCAAAAATCACAATATGCTGATGTGTGCGCTTTTTTTTTTTGTTGGATATATCACACACACACACACACACACACACACACGAGGTCATCACTCGCTCATTAAGCTTCCCGGCTTATGAGTTGTTACGTCCCGCTGGCACGGGATAATGAAGTCAGATAATGAGCTTACCTCTAATTACGCTCTTATGCTCAGAAGGTTGTGAGTTCAAATCCCAGGATTATCCCCAAGCCTGTATTAAATTCACGCGCAACGTTCTCCGCTCGAAAAAATGGATTCGACCTTTTTTTCGATTGGGAAGATGAAGAATAAAGGAATGAGGATGAAAAATGGAGTAGCGCGAGACTGGAGTGACGAGGGTTTCCTCAGTATACTGCTTTATAGCAATGTATCTGTGTGTGTGTGTGTGTGTGTGTGTGTGGGTTTTCAAATGTCAGACTCTGACCTTTGGCGGAAATTCACTCTGCGTGCCGCCATGATATACTACACACTTTTGAATATTTCCTGGGTCCCGGAGTGATATTTTATTCTGTCCGATCTTGTGTATCCCTCGAATTGTCAGAAAAGCCTCCTTTGCAATCATGCATTCAGTGCGGTCCTGCATCGGATATCCGCTTGAAACATTACTGTGAAGAACGGAATGAATAGGACGGGTCATTTGGGTCCTTTGCCTCTGTTTCAGCTTGTTTCAACCATTCATGTTCATTTTTTCCTTTCACGTTAGAGTCATTTTTGGAGGTTTGCCTACAAGCCATATCACTTCGCTGCTCGTTTTGCTAATCCTATATCATTCCTCAGATGTGTCAACATATCTCCAGGACCATCTACGGATGAACCGTCGGCTTTTCTCCCCCAAGGAAACTTATCCTGTTTGACATATCGTCTGCTTCAGCACAAGATGTGAAAAAGCATGCCAATGGATTGTTAGGATCTATTAAATGTCTCTCGTCATCTCGAGACTGGACTGCCGTAACTCTCTTCTACCTCAGAACGCTATTCCTCCACTGCAAATGATTCAAAATGCAGTTCCGCGACTCGTCTTCAACCTGCCTAACTCCTCTCACACCACCCCACTGCTCGCCTATAAACGCCAAAAATGGATCGGCACCTTCATACCTCAGAAATCTCCTCATCACTTCCCGTACTGCACCTCGCTGCCTGAGAGCGTCTAGCACTGCTCGCCTGCTTCCACCTTCTCTCAGGGGAAGAGGTAAAGATCAGCTCAAGGCTTCTTCTCCGTTCTGGCACTGAGGTGGTGGAATGAACTTCTCTTGGATGTCCGAACAACAGAGTCACTTCTGCATCTTCAAACCACGACTGAAGACCCCGATCTCTTCCAACAACCCCCTATCCTAACACTTCTTCCTTCTCGCTGTCCAGGAAACCCTAAAAAAACATCCCTCAATTGTGTTATTTTGTACCTTAAGTTTGTAATCAATCATTCATTCATCTTCTACCGCTTTATCCGATCTTCCCTCGGGTCACGGGGAGCCTGTGCCTATCTCAGGCGTCTATGGGCATTAAGGCAGGATACACCCTGGATGGAATACCAACCCATCGCAGGGCACACACACACAATCACACACACATTCATACACTAGGGACAACTTTCCAAGGTGACAATCAACCTACCGTGCATGTTTTTGGACCGGGGAGGAAACCGGAGAACCCGGAGAAAAACCCCCTGAGGCACGGGGAGAACATGCAAACTCCACACACACACATGTCCGAGACGGGAATCGAACCCGGACCGTGGGGGTGTGAGGTGAATGTGCTAACCAGTAACCCATATATATAAACAGAGGCACTGGCGCATCTTCAAACCACAACCCCGATCTCTTCCAACAACACCCTGTCCTAACACTTCTTCCTTCTCACTGTCCAGGAAACCATAAAACATAAATCTCTCAAGGATGTATATGCTTATTAGGTCTATGCTTGTACCTTAAGTTTGTAATCATTCATTCATTCATCTTCTACCACTTTATCTGATCTTCGGAACCACATTTTCACATTGCCTCTGTATATTTATAACAAGCTCTGTTCATGCATGGCTTCTTCTTCGCCTGATAGAGATTTAGCCAGCGTTTATGAATGACATGGCAACCTGTGTTCACACACTGATAAATGTTAATGGACCAACCCAGATAATGTGCTTAGTAGAGACCAGGAGAACACCATTACATCAGTGAAACATAGTGTTGGTAGCATTGTGGTGGTTTAAATCAGCAGGGACCCAAAGAGTTGATCATGATTCATTACCATATGTGTGGAGGCATGACATAGCCAGGGGAATCTTATAACTTCTGACTCAGAAATACATATTCCAACAAATTCCATCCCTAAGCGCCCTGCCAAAGCTACACCCAAAAGATGAAGAAGATTGCATCAGTCAAAGCTGAGGCCTCAATCTGATTCAGACCCTGTGGCAAAGAATTGAAAACCGTTGTTCAATATGAGAGTTGGAACTGGAGGGACGGACAAAAATATCCAAATATGGACTGTTTCCATTCATCATTGCTCCAGAAATTGTTGTGTACATCTTTGTAAAAAGAATGGAGAGTTTCATGTATTATTGTATCAGCCGGGTCTCTTTACACTTAATGAATCTGATGTATAGATACATGTAACATAATCTATAATCCCACTTGTTTTATTATATACAGTACATAGAGGGTTGCATCAGGTGGAGCCCACCATCATTCCCCAAAGAGGTTGTTTTGCTCCCCTCCCCAAAGAGGTTGTTATGCCCCGCTCACCAAAGAGGATGTTGGGCCCCTTCCACAAAGAGGTTATGTCTTCTCTGCAGAGATTGGTGTGCCCCCTCCCCAAAGAAGCTGTTGTGCCCCCTCCCCAAAGAGGCTGTTGTGCCCCCTCCAGAAAGAGATTGTCATGCCCCTCCTCAAAGAGGTTGTTATGTCTCCTCTGCAAAGAGATTGGTGTGCCCACTCCCAAAAAAGGTTGTTGTGCCCCCTCCACAAAGAGATTGTCGTGCCCCTCCTCAAAGAGGTTGTTATGCCCCCTTCCCAATGAGGCTGTTATTCCCCCTCCACAAAGAGGTTGTTATGCCCCTCCCCAATGAGGATGTTATGCTCCCTATACAAAGAGGTTGTTGTACCCTCTCAACAAAGAGTTTTTTTGACCCCTTCCTCAAAGAGGTTGTTGTGCCCCCTCCACAAAGAGGTTACTATGTCCCCCTCCCCAAAAATGTTGTTGTGCCCCCAATGACATCATTATGCCCCCTTCCACAAAGAGGTTGTTATGCCCCTCCCCAATGAGTATGTTATGCCCTCTATACAATGAGGTTGTTGTGCCCCCTCCACAAAGAGTTTTTTTGACCCCTCCACAAAGAGGTTGTTGTGCCCCCTCCCCAAAGAGGTTGTTGTGCCCCATCTGCAAAGAGGTCGTTGTGCCCCTCCCCCAAAAAGGTTTTTTCACCCCTTTCCCAAAAAGGTTGCTGTTCCCCCTCCATGAAGAGGTTGTTGTGCCCCCTCCATGAAGAGGTTGTTGTGCCCCCTCCATGAAGAGGTTGTTGTGCCCCCTCCATGAAGAGGTTGTTGTGCCCCCTCCATGAAGAGGTTGTTGTGCCCCCTCCAAAGAGGTGTTGTGCCCTCCATGAAGAGGTTGTTGTGCCCCCTCCATGAAAAGGTTGTAATGCCCTGCCCCAAAAAGGTTGGTTTGCAACTCCCGAAAAAAGTTGTTATGCCCCACTCCCCAAAGAGGTTGTTATGCCCCACTCCCCAAAGAGGTTGTTATGCCCCACTCCCCAAAGAGGTTGTTATGCCCTTCCTACACAGTTTTTAATTGATTTAATATCTATCATGAATGAATTCCGTTCAGTTATGAAAGTGCTTGACCTGATGAACATGATGCGCGATGCTGTAAAACCTAATGAACAGCCTGTTTCCTGTTTTGTTCGCATCCAGAAAAGGATGTTTTGATCTACAGGAAAGAGGTGCATGAGGAATACAGTAAAAATGAGCTGCAACACCTGCTGAGAATGACAGGTTGTTGCATCAGCTTTCAAGTGGGAGACTGTGTGTGTGTGTGTGTGTGTGTGTGTATGTGTGTGTGTGTTTGTGTGTGTATATGTGTGTGTAGGTATGTTGGCGGAGAAAAGGTTACTTTCACAGTGTTATTCATTATTTGAGTTAATCCGAAATTACAATTACAATGATTCCAAAAGAAAGAAGGCATTTGAAATGCATAGTTTAAGTGTGTTTATGTGTGCGTGTGTGTGTGTGTGTGTGTGTGTGTGTGTGTGTGTGTGTGTGTGTGTGTGTGTGTGTGATCTCCAAATGACTCTTGTGTCACCCGAGGTACATGTACACAAACATTACCTTTACAGCATTTGGCAGACAGCCTTATCCAGAGCAACTTACAATTGAGCAGTTAAGAATTAAGGGCCTTCCTCAAGGGCCCAACATTGGCGGCTTGGTAATGCTGGGCTTTGAACTCATGACCTTGTGTTTCTAAGTAAGTCCAATTAACTATTGAACTCCAACCTCCTGTGTAAAGTAACATTATAACAAAATTATGAGGTAAAAATGAGTTATTATATAGATAGATAGATAGATAGATAGATAGATAGATAGATAGATAGATAGATAGATAGATAGATAGATAGATAGATAGATAGATAGATAGATAGATAGATAGATAGATAGATAGATAGAACATCTGATGATACAGACAGATAGATAGATAGACAGCTAGATAGAACAGCTGATGATACAGATAGCTAGATAGACAGATAGATAGACAGATAGCTAGCTAGCTAGCTAGCTAGGTAGATAGATAGATAGATAGATAGATAGATAGATAGATAGATAGATAGATAAATCTATCTTTGTGACTTTGTGAGTTCAAATCCCAGCCACACCATGTTGATAATTCCTGGGCCCCAAAGCAAGGCCCTTATCCTCAAAGCTGTATGAATCAGATTCACCTCTATAATGGTGTCCGTGAATGTAAAATTGACAGGTGATGGCTCCGTGATTAAGGCGTTGGCCTCTGTACCAGAAGGTCACAGGTTCAAAATGCCACCGCCACCAAGCTGCCACTAATGGGCCCTTGAGCAAGGCCCTTAACCCAACTCAGTTGTCTGCCCTTAAAAGTAAAGTAAAAGTAAAATAATACCTGCTTATATATAAGTGCTTTTAAATGCTCCGTCTATAATCCCTTCAGGTCACATGACCAAAAAGCTGTATTCATGTCATGATCTATAGGCTATATATCCAAGGCTAATTATCAACCGGAACATATAAGTTAATTAATGCACCATTAGTCTTGCAATGTGTGTGTGTGTGTGTGCGTGTGTGTGCGTGCGTGTGTGTGTGTGTGCGCTGTCACATGGCTAGTGTAGTGCCTCGGCGTCTGGTTTGGAGAGCCTCCCATGGTGAAATCGCTCATGTAGTTAATAGATCAGTCAGCTGGAGGCCCCGTGCTCAGAGCGTGTCGAAACGAGGGTGTGAGTAGAGCTGAAGCACACTCTTACTCTCCCACACTCCAGCGCTTTCGCCTCCGAGACCCACTCAAACGCCGAGTCAAACGCTCTACAGAAGCGTGCACTGTAGCCACCGCGGCATGTTCATGACTAGCGTTCCGGAGTTTCCAATCGGAATAATGGATGGCGCTTCGTGAGGAATCGCTCAAAAGCTTTCTTATTTCCCCCCCCGAGTGCCTGGTGAATCGAATGACATCTACAACCTTTCACCTCAAGGTCAATGAGAGTGCCTTTGCCCATCCATGCCCCCCCACAACCCCCCCCCCCACACACACACACACACACACACACACACAGTGCAATCTTTAATGTTATGCTATTTGAAGCGAAAGCTCAACCCCGGAGGTCAACGGCCGAATGTTTGTCAGCAACTGTGCACTTTGGTGGAAATAACGCTTTCAAGCTTCAGTAAACATTTCGCTGGATTTTATCGATAAATACCCTTCACTTCAGTTTTAAAATGTGTCCAATTTATTTATCTTTATT
>JACRUU010000023.1:3818208-3850708 GCA_030449085.1 Kryptopterus vitreolus
TGACTGCCTTTCAAAGCCGCTACTGTTCCTGCAGCAGTGCAGGCACCACGTGGAGAATCACAAGCAGCTCGCTTTAAAACCACAAACCTGCAATAAAAAGAGCAGGATGGAAAGTGCCGTGGTGGCATGGGGACTAAAACTCTTCTGGCCTTTTTACTTTCTGTGTTTGGTGTTCCTTCCCCATCTTTCTTTTCCCCTTCCTTATCAACCTCCTTCCTCCTTGTCCTCCTTCCTTATCAACCTCCTTCCTTCCTCCTTTCTTATCATTTTTCTTTCTCCTCGTCACGCCCTTTCCTCCTTTCCCTTATCACCCTGCCTCGACCCTCCTTCCACTCATTATACTTCTTCCCTCTCTTCTTTCTTATCCTCCGTTCTCGCCCGCCCTCCCTCTTTCTCCATTCTCCTCCTTCCTACTTCATCATCTCTTATGAATGACCGCGGCATCGTCTTCATCGTGCTGATCCAGAACGAGCCTCATCCATTTTTTTTAATATTCAATATGTAATTATGTCTCCACTTGTCTCAACATGTTAATGCATGTCTCTTTAACTTAAACAACAGGCAGGCTTAGGGCCAGATTCTGTGTGTGTGTGTGTGTGTGTGTGTGTGTGTGTGTGTGTGTGTGTGTGTGTGTGTGTGTGTGTGTGTGAGAGAATGTATATCTATATCCTATCTGCATTTATAAATGACCGATCCGAATCCCTAGAAATGAATAAAGTGTAATATATTATAAGATATAATATTATATATATATATGTACACGGTGGCTTAGTTGTTAACACGTTTGCCTCACACCTCCAGGGTCCGGGTTCGATTCCCGTCTCGGCCATGTGTGTGTGGAGTTTGCATGTTCTCCCCGTGCCTCAGGAGGGTTTTTCTCCGGGTTCTCCGGTTTCCTCCCCGGTCCAAAAACATGCACGGCAGGTTGATTGGCACCTTGGAAAATTGTCCCTAGTGTAAGAATGTGTGTGTGTGTCCTGTGATGGATTGGCATTCCATCCAGGGTGTATCCTGCCTTAATGTCCATAGACGCCTGAGATAGGCACAGACTCCCCGTGACCCGAGGGAAGATCGGATTAAGCGGTAGAAGATGAATGAATGAAATGACATCACACAGTTCTGCACACAGATATAAATAACCCAGATTAAGTTGAAAGGAATTGTGTTTACATACAGTTAAAAGCAGACTATCCAGAAATAATGGCATTAGCCTCGGCGTATCAGGTTTTTATCCCTATTTATCCAGGATCAGTTGGAATGCACTTTGACCAGGTCGTGTTCTTCGGTCGGATACATTCATTAGCTGCTTTGTCAAGGAATGATGTGTAGCCCAGAGACTTTTCTTCCACTGCATCAGCTGCCACTGGCTGGCCGGTATAAAATAAAGGGAGACGTCTCGCTCCGTTATCGATCTGGAGTCACGAGGAAATGACTACCTTAATGGAAAATACAGAGAGGTCTGTCAATACGTGGTGCTGGTGTGTCAACCTTTAAATTACTGCCGGGGCCAAACACGGAGCACGTGTGTCATTCAAACTGTCAGATACACTTACAGCCAGGAGGCCTGAAGATACCTTTAATGAGGCTCCTGAGGAAAGGAACGAAAGTTTTCTTTTTTTTCTTTTTTTTCCTGACTCATACTGTCAATGTAAAAAAAAAAAAAATTAAATAAAAAAAGAAGAGGTAAACTTCATGAAATCCGTCCTTGGTGGGTAGTGGAAGCAAAGATCCAACAACAAAGTCCCTGGTCTCCAGGTCGCCTCTTCTCACCTACATGACCATCGTTCTTTACTAGCACCCTTGTAGCTCAATGAAGTTTACTATAAGAGCTATAATGTGGAAATGTGATCTTAGTAGTGCGGGGATTCGAACCCCTGACCTTCTAATAAGGAGTGTTAAGATCTTATCGAGTAGAATGGAATAGACATTATTTGTCAAATACACGGTGAAATCCTTTCTTCGCATAGCTCATCTTTGCTCAAGGACCCAAAGAGGGCAGTGGCTCGAACCCCTGACGTTCAGATCAGTAGCCCGGCGCCTTACACCATTGAGCTACCCCCTCCCCAGTACAGATTGAGTAGTCATAAGCATTATACTAGTAAATGTTATCTGTAATCATTTCATACTGAGTTCAATTTTGACCTGCCAGTGCTGGGCCCTTGTGCACGGCCCCTTAACGAATCTCCACAACATCTAGTATAACATCCTTGCAGAAGAATGGAGCTTTATATAGGAGCGTTTAGGAACTCACTCAGGGATTAAGGTGTTGGCCTCTGGATTGGACGATTACCGCCAAGTAATTGAATGTTAAGGGTGCAGATGTAGCAGCTTGGTGGTGCTGGGATTTGAACCCATGACATTCCATCTCATCCCCCAGGTTCCAGTACAGATCGAGTCATCACCAGTAGACAAGTGATATAACCATTATACTAGGAAATGTTAGTTGTATCATTCCATACACGTGCAATTGAGTTCAACCTGCCAGTGCTGGGCCCTTGAGCACGGCCCTTAGCCATCAACTGCTCGGTTAATTATAAGTCGCTCTGGTTAATCTGACATTGCATCATCCTAGATGGAATAATGTTGTGCCATACTGGAGAAGGCAAGCGATGCTCAGAGGGCACTTCATCACAACCTGACTTTACTACCACCCAATGAATCTCCATCTAGTGTAACATTCTTCCAGAACTAATTGTGGAATCTTATGGTTTAATCCCACCACCACCAAGATGCCACTAGTGGGCCCTTGAGCAAGGCCCTTAACTCATTCGTAAAAGTGGACTCTGGATAAGGGCATCTGCCAAATGCTGTACATGTAAATGTTATAATCAGGTTCCCATCAACCTGTCCATATCATATGCAAAAGGTTCATTCATTGGTCGTGTAAAGTGCGTCAGGGCGTATTCGTCTCCGAAATTACAGCCTTAAAACTGAACCAAGACCAGGAGTAATTGAAGCAAAAAGCTACATGACTGAGTACACACTGGAATGGTTGCAAGTGATGGCATTATTCTAAGAGGAACGCACAGAAGGGGACAGAATAATTGCCTTTGTGCTGAGTCAGGAGTAAGCAGATGAATGCCGTAGAGCTTATGCGACGACTTTAAAGAAGATTTATGGGAAGGAGCGGACGCGCTAAATCAGAGGACGTCATTGGGAAGTCTCTCTCTCTCTCTCTCTCTCTCTCTCTCTCTCTCTCTCTCTCTCACACACACTATCGCTGTTACTGTTTACTGTATTTATAGCGATAGAAGGAAGATGGGTTTATTAAAGGGATGGTTAGTTCGGATTAACTCATCGACCGGTTTTGGATTCGCAGCTGATCCTGTCCTTGAAATGATCATTTATTCAATGACAAAAAATACCAAAAGGACCAAAAAGGGAAAAAAAGGTGAAAAAATGCTGAGTTACTGTCAGAACTTTTTACAGATTTCCAGAGCGTTCGATCCTTTTACATATATATATCATATATATATATATATATATATATATATATATATATATATATATATATATATATATATATATATATATATATAATAATAATATCCTTTATTTGTCACATATACATTACAGCACAGTGAAATTCTTTTCTTCGCATATCCCAGCTTGATGTTTGGTAGTTGGGGTCAGAGCGCAGGGTCGGCCATGATACGGCGCCCCTGGAGCACAGAGGGTTAAGGGTCTTGCTCAAGGACCCAAGGGCGGCAGCTTGGCCATACCGGGGCTCGAACCCGGATCTTCCGATCAGCAGCCCAGCGCCTTAGACCACTGAGCTATATATATATATATATATATATATATATATATATATATATATATATATACATACAAACCCTTATATACTTATATTATACTTATATTTTTATAATTTATATATGTATAGTATATTCATTCATTCATTCATCTTCTACCGCTTTATCCGATCTTCCCTCGGGTCACGGGGAGTCTGTGTCTATCTCAGGCGTCTATGGACATTAAGGCAGGATACACCCTGGATGGAATGCCAACCCATCGCAGGACACACACACACACACACACACACACACATTCATACACTAGGGACAATTTTTCCAAGGTGCCAATCAACCTACCGTGCATGTTTTTGGACCGGGAGGAAAAGGAAGGGAAACCGGAGAACCCGGAGAAAAACCCCCCGAGGCACGGGGAGAACAAGCAAACTCCACACACACATGGCCGAGACGGGAATCGAACACGGATCCTGGAGGTGTGAGGGTGAACGTGTTAACCACTAAACCACCGTGCCCTTATTTGTATAGTATACTATATTTTTTCTTTTTCTTAACAATGATTAATTATCATTGTCTATTTGTATACTTTGTTATTCTTCGGTATAATTTATTAGTATAGTAGATCTGATGCATATAACAAAGTTTCCATCAGGACATTATTGAGATTTGACACACAGTAAAATCAGAAATCCAAAACCACTGGGATAATGGGCTTTGGAAGAGTCGCTGTTGGTTTTTACTGGTTTCATTCTGAGTATTTTCCACACTTGCATAAGGCACTGGAATCGGAAGGTCACAAGTTCAAATGGTATTTCTACCAAGCTGCCACTGCTGGACCTGTGAGCACGACTTTTAACCCTCGCTCTGGATAAAGACGTCTGCCGAATGCTGTAAATTTACATTTTGTTAGTAGGTAGTAGCTCAGAGGTTAATGTACTAGACTTTGAACTATAAGGTCACAAGTTCAAATCCAAGCACCACTACCGGGCCCTTGAGTGAGGCCCTTTACCCTCAATTGTAAGTCACTCTGGCTATAAGGGTGTCTGCTAAATGTTAGAAATGTGTACACAAGGTTGGATACCTCTGCTCCAAACTAAAGCTTAATTCATCTACTGAACAGAGGTCATTCAGTCCTGAAAAAGCCCTGGGCTCAAAGGCTAAAAAGAAACTAAAATAAATAAATAGATAAATAAACAAATATTATCTGCCATCATTTTATTTAGTTTTTATCTGTATAAATTACATTTCTCTGATAAGCCAGTGGTGCAGGTAAAACTAAAAAATATCCAATGATTAAGAAAAAGAATTGCATTATTAAGTCATAAATTCATCTTCTAGCGCTTTATCCGATCCTCCCTCGGGTCACGGGGAGTCTGTGTCTGTCTCAGGCGTCTATGGTCATTAAGGCAGGATACACACTCGATGGAATGCCAACCCATCACAGGACACACACACTCACATTCACACTCACATTAATACACCAGGGACAATTTTCCAAGGTGCCAATCAACCTACCCTGCATGTTTTTGGACCAGGAGGAAACCGGAAAACCCGGAGAAAAACCCCCTGAGGCACGGGGAGAACATGCAAACTCCACACACACATGGCCGAGACGGGAATTGAACCCGGATCCTGGAGGTGTGAGGCGAACGTGCTAACCACTAAACCACCACACACACACGGGGAGAACATGCAAACTCCACACACACATGGCCGAGGCAGGAATCAAACCCGGACTTGAATTTCGACTATCAGGACAAGACAAACCCTGTATAGGTTGCCAGCCCATCACAGGGAAAACACACACTCATTCATACACTATTCATTCCAAGGTGCCAATCAACCTATGTTTTTGGACTGGGGGGGAAACCAGAGAAAAACCCTCTGAGGCACAGGGAGAACATGCAAACTCCACACACACATGGCATGAGGCGAATCGAACCTCCAACCCTGGAGATGTAAGGCGAATGTGCTAAACCACTAAGCGACAGTGCTGGTAACATTCAACCATATACAATATATTATACTAAACTGCTGTTCATGAAGATTTACTTGCACCACATGAGTTTGGATCTTTAAGGTCTTGAGTTCAAATCCCATCCACACCAACCTGCAAGTCCTGCCCCACCCCCCTCCCTCCTTCTCCTGAGCATAGCCCCAAACCCCATAGATGCTCAGTGGTATGAACGAGATCACTCTGGATAAGGGCGTCTGCCACATGGGGACACCTGAGGGTCATGGTGAACAAGTAGAAACCAGGAAGATGGATATAAACAGCTTTGCTCTCCATCAGTCAACACTTGATCGCCGCAATAATGATACAATTATAATGAATAAATATTCTTCGAATAAAGAAAAAGGGAAATTCTTTTCTTCACATATCCCAGCTGGGGTCAGAGCCATGATACAATGCCCATGGACAACAAAGGGTTAAGGGAATTCCTCAAGGACGCCCTCAAGGGTCGCCCGCACCCGCGTTCATCCAACAAATCTTGTCCCGTGCCGCACTCATTGGCATTGGGTGCCGTGGGAGTGCACGTCTCTACCTTAAACCACTGAGCTACACCCCTCCCGATGACCAGGAGGTTCCCTATTGAGCCTGGCTCCTCTCCATTCCCTTACCACCATTAAATACATTTACGTGGTTTGGCAGACGCACCTTATT
Organism: Kryptopterus vitreolus; assembly: GCA_030449085.1. Classification (NCBI taxonomy): domain Eukaryota; kingdom Metazoa; phylum Chordata; class Actinopteri; order Siluriformes; family Siluridae; genus Kryptopterus; species Kryptopterus vitreolus. Next base: position 3,824,626 of record JACRUU010000023.1, read on the forward strand.
TCACTGTGACTTACAACTGAAAGTTAAATATTAAGGTCCTTGCCCAAGGACCCGGCAGTGACGGCTTGGTGGGGAGGGAATTTTAGCTGGGAATTAAATTCGTGACCTTCTGATCCAGAGTTAAATGGGATAGCCATTAATAAGGTACCACCTGCCCATCATCACTGGCTTGGCGAGAATCGCTATATAGAGCAGGGTTGCACACACTTTTTCAGCATGAGAGCTACATATAGGTCAAAATGACTAGAAAAATGCAAAACGTATATTTATGTATTAATAGATTGAGAATTCTTTATATGTACAATGTATGTTGATGTACTTCGCATAACCACACGAGCCAATATTGCACAACACAATTGTCTGTCAATTTTTTTGAGTAATGACTACTCTGATGACTTGCACTGAATGGAATCAGCCAGGGATGCAGAGCCTCAAGCACACTGTTGGAAAAGGCTGACTCACATATATTAATAAGTTCCCGGAAATGCCGAAAATCCACATTTCCTTTCTTTGTTACAGGTTAGTTTGGAAATGTAATAGGTTACAGATTACAAATGTACCCTATTCAAAATGTAATAAGTAGTGTAACTTTTCCATGGCTTTATGAAAGTAAAGTAACTGATTACATTTGATTACTAATTAATTACTTTCATTTGTCCACTAGGGGGCACTTAACGAAATTCACATTCGAAGTAAGAAACATTTCAAACCCTCAGAAATTATGTAACGCCTAGGGGGCATGGTGGCTTAGTGGTTAGCAGGTTCCCCTCACACCGCCAGGATCCGGGTTCGATTCCTGCCTTGGCCATGTGTGTGTGGAGTTTGCATGTTCTCCCCGTGCCTCAGGGGGTTTTTCTCCGGGTTCTCCGGGTCCAAAAACATGCACGGTAGATTGATTGGCACCTTGGAAAATTGTCCCTAGTGTATGAGTGTGTGTGTGTGTGTGTGTGTGATGAGTTGGCATCCCATCCAGGGTGTATCCTGTCTTAATGCCCATAAATGCCTGAGATAGGCACAGGCTTCCCGTGACCCGAGGGAAGATCGGATATAGCGGTAGAAGATGAATGAATGAATTATGTAACGCCGTTACATTACGTAACTATTTACTCCCCCTGCACTGGCGATGCGAGACTGGCAGGTGAGTCAAGCGCACTTCGAAAATGCCATCCCATTGATAAGTTTTTGGCTTATTTCTTGGTCCAGCTCTCCCACTCATTTTTATACCTTTTCTTTACTTTAAGAGGAAAAAAAACGATCGCTAATAATTGGAGGTAACTCGCTATTTAGCAGGTTAGTTTTAGCGCACTGACCTAGGTGTCAGAAATAGTCTTTATTATAATAATAGACTTTATTTGTCACATATACATTACAGCACAGTGAAATTCTTTTTCCGCATCATGGCGACCCCTGGAGCACAGATGTGTTAAGGGCCTTGCTCAAGGCTCCAAGGATAGCAGCTTGATGATACCAGGGCTTGAACCCCTGACCATCTGACCAGTAACCCAGTAACCCAGACTATTGAGCTCCACACCACTACGTATTGAGGCTCCCTGATATAGAGGATGTGGCTCAGTTGCTTAAAATATTGGATACTTGATAATAATTCTGCACGTCATTTACATATTTTACATGCTCTAACACGTATGTGTGTGTGAATGTGTGTATGAATGTGTGTGTGTGAGTTTGTGTGTCCTGCGATGGGTTTGCATTCCATCCAGGGTGTATCCTGCCTTAATGCCCATAGACGCCTGAGATAGGCACAGGCTCCCCCGTGAACCCGAGGGAAGATCGGATAAAGCGGTAGACGATGAATGAATGAATGAATGAATGAATGAATGTTACACTCATCAAAATGATGAAGGAAACGGAGTGTATACACATTGCGACTTGATTCCTGTAAGAGGGGGTCGGAGGCTCAGCTCATGACGCCACCCTCTTGTGCTCTTTATGTGAGTGAGCCGAGGTGAGTGAGCCATAAGTGGCGGAGTAAGTGGAGTGATTTCTGGCTGATCTGATTGTGTGGACGATTCCAACAGAGACCATGCGGTCAAGGAAGCGCACTGATGGAGCAGACGGTGCTATCGCTCTTCGGTTTCTCGCCGTCAGAAGACATGACTTTAACCTGGTTTGCCTTGTGCTTCAGTAAAAGCAGGCAGACAGCAAGGCACTCTGTGAGGACGGGTCACGAGAACCAGCTCGTTAGACGGGAGTCCTCAAACCTCGTGTGTAGTGTCATTGTATCGGATTATATTTCTCGCAATCAAGGGTCGTGATGCAAGGTCGTGCACCGAGGAGGAGGAATTAATCACACGACGCATGCAGCTGGATGAACCTTGAGGTTTAAGGGCCATGCTCAAGGGCCCACTAGTGGCAGCTGGGTGGTGGGATTTGAAACTGAGATCTTCCGGTCCAGACGTCAATACCTTAACCGTTAACAAGTGAACAAGACGTCGCTAGATGTAGTAGCATGAACTATTCCATTCTGGAGACTCGAACCTGTTCCAGCGTGCATCTCTGGTTTCTGGGATTTGGTTCGTAAGATGTGGAAGATCTCCTGCTCTAAAGCTCCGAACAAGTCGGAGTTCCAATGAAGGGGGAAATGGAACGATACAATGATGCCGTGCTTGGAACGGGCGGGATAAGAGATTGGATTGTGGACCGCAAGGTCACAAATCCCCCATTTGGAAAATGTCCAACTTTATGGAGTCATTTTACCACATATGGCTGAAAAAAAAGCAGGTGTCCCAATACTTTTGCTTAAATAGTGTATGTGATTTGACTCTAAAGGGTTCTTTTGGGTTCTCGAGTTCTCTCTCTCTCTCTCTCAGACAGGGTAGTTGCATAATGAGGCTGCAGCGACTAATCTGTCAGGTAAAAAACCTGTCGGATGTAAACCCAGAGAGGACGAGATGAGAATCGGAGAAATGGATCGAGTGGAGAGTCGCTCTTAATCCCTTTTGTCGGTGCTGCCGGAGCAGAGACCTACAGGTTCCTGTGATTATATCTTCAAAGGATGTCAGGACGGAGCGGACAATCGAAGACATTTTTCCCCTTTAGGGCTCTATTTCCTCGCCAGCAGCATGTGTTCCTCGGAGCAGAGATGCGATAGCAGCACCGCACAGACACATAAAGATCCTCGCCTGGGACATAGGAGGCTTTAACAAATGAAGCGTTTCAGTCCAAAAATGCCGGCCTGCGATCGGCAAGCGTTAGGCAAAAGTATTGGGACAAGCGTGAATTCTAGTTATGTGTAGTTCTTCTCTCTCTCTCTCTACATCTAACATATATATATATATATATATATATATATATATATATATATATATATATATATATATATATATATATATATTATATATATACAGAGAGAGAGGGGGGAGAGAGTGAGACATTATATGTATATATATATATATATATATATATATATATATATATATATAGAGAGAGAGAGAGAGAGAGAGAGAGAGAGAAAGAAAGAGAGAGACAGAGAAAGAAAGAGAAGGAACCGTACGTACATAACTAGAGGTCACGGTAAAAAAAAAGTATTGAATTATTGAAATACGGAAAAACTGTGAATTCTAGTTATGTGTGGTTCTTCTCTCTCTCTCTCTAACATACATATACATATAGTGTATACACATATATATAGAGAGAGAAAGGGAGCGAGAGACCAAGAGAGAGAGGGAGAGAGAGAGAGACGGAGAGAGAGAGCGAGAGCGAGTTTGAGAGAGACATTATATATATATATATATATATATATATATATATATATATATATATATATATATATATATATATATATATATATATATATATATAGAGAGAGAGAGAGAGAGAGAGAGAGAGATCCAGATGTTGTGTTGTCTGGAATTGGAGTGATGGTTTATTTTCATGGCAAAATAATCACCTAGCAGTTAATCCAGGTTTATGAGATCATGACATTCCATTTAGACATTATAGCGTTTCACTAAAATTATACGACTGGCTTTGCTGAGAAGTGTACACACACACACACACACACACACACACACACACACACACACACACACCACACACACACACACACACACACACACACACACACACACACTACATTGCTGACCAGCTGTTCTGATGTTCATTCCTGCTGAAATTTACCAAAGCAGATAAATACTTGAAGTTCAAGCCCTGACAGGATAATAAGTGACGCAGCCTCGTGTGACAAAGTGGAAGCCTGGGAAAGTTTTTTTTTTTGCAAGTAATGCCATTTAGTTTTACACAATTTGGCAGAGACTCTTTTTCGTCACAACCTTATTAACGGCACTGAAAAGTTGCGTGTTAAGGAGTGGGGGTGAGGCTTCTTCTCTCCTGTCTGTGTTCGGAAGGTTTGTAACGATTATAAATGATCCTATTCAAAATGTAAAAGTAGTGTAACTTTTCAATGCCTTGATAAATGTAAAGCAACTGATTACATTTGATTACTTTCATTTGTCCACTAGGTGGCGCTTTAAGTTAACATTCTAAGAAAGAAAGGTGGATGGATGTTTACCAAACAATATCTCACCCAATACCAGGTGCCGCGATGTAGTGATAGTAGTTAGTTTTGGTGTCAGTTGTGTAGATTTTAGTAGTTAGTTTTTAATCTTATATAGTTTTTAGTAATGAGTTTTTAACGATTATGGTGTCAGTTGTATAGATTTTAGTAGTTAGTTTTTAATTGTATATAGTTTGTAGTAGTTCGTTTTTAACGTTATGGTGTCAGTTCAATAGTTTTTAGTAGTTAGTTTGTAACGTTATGGTGTCAGTTGTATAGTTTGTAGTAGTTAGTTTGTAACGTTATGGTGTCAGTGGTATAGTTTGTAGTAGTTCGTTTTTCCCCCCAGAAATGTTTATCGATGTGAATGATGTAAGTTAAAATGATTGGGTAAAAAATGTTTGCATTTGTCAAAAAAGTGGTCCTTTTAATAGCAGAAGTCATTATTTTTTACAAATCATATAATTATTTTTCTACCCATCCATCCATCTTTTTTGTTTGTGTCTCGGGAGGCGATTGTATGCCGATTACCAGTCCGACATTTCCCCTTTATTGATTGAGGCAGATTTCAGGCTCGCCGGCTCGCATTCGAATTATAAATGTGCTTCCTTCTTTTTTACTTCCTATTCCTATTTTCTCTCAGCGCGTGTTCAAAATCCCCCCGATCGTTATCGCCCACCTTCCCCTTACCACCAGACCTGTGTCTAATTTGTATCACCTCCGTCCTGTCCTGTTGTAACGCCTGTGAAGGCTTGCAGCAGGTCTGAGCAACGGTTCCTTGTTTATCCAGATTTAGTCCAGGCGGTTTGGGGGATATTCCTGGCTTTGACCTTTTTTCCTGCCTGTTTTGGGAATGTTTGTCTTTTGTCAAATCTTAATATAACCAATGAAAAATATATACGGTATGGACAAAAGTATTGGCACACCTGACTGTTCCAGCCATATTTCAAACTGTTGGCACAAAGTTAGAGACGCACAGTTGTATAGGATGCAGGGGCATGAAGTTTTTTCCTTCTTTTCCTTCGTATGTGTTCATTCAGAGTTTGATACCTTCGCTGAGAATTATATATATATATATATATATATATATATATATATATATATATATATATATATATATATATATATACATATATATTCATTCATTCATTCATCTTCTACTGCTATATCCGATCTTCCCTCGGGTCACGGGGAGCCTGTGCCTATCTAAGGCCATCGCAGGGCACACACACTCACACACACACACACACACACATTCATACACTAGGGGCAATTTTCCAAGGTGCCAATCAACCTACCGTGCATGTTTTTGGACCGGGGGGAAACCGGAGAACCCGGAGAAAAAACCCCCTGAGGCACGGGGAGAACATGCAAACTCCACACACACATGGCCGAGATGGGGAATCGAACCCGGATCCTGGCGGAGTGAGGCGAAGGCTATTTCCTTCACTTGAACACGACTGGTGCATAAGGAAAGTAACCTTTAGTGTACATGGATTGAGGATTCAATCCTATTCGATTCTATTTCTAGAGCACTATACAAAATGATAGCCTTTTAAAGCAGCTTTACAGAATATAAGAATTACAGAGTCAAAATGTAACTATAAGTTTCTCTATTCCTAAATGTACAGTCAGTTGGAGTTGTAAAGGAGAACTACAATTAGCTCTACATTGCAGATCCAGCACTCCTTCATGCAAGAGATTTATAATGTCCAACATATGTTATTTTGATATCGATTAAAAGGTCTTTTATTCTTATTTTTTAATGTACATAAATCTTCATGTAGTGGGATCCAACTGGTGCTGCTACATCTCTAGATGGCCCAGGATCCACATTTGCTATCCTTTTTTTTTTCGTAAATCATGCAGATATGGACTTTACAATACATGAAGAGATGTGGAGAGATTGTTTGAATCAGTATACAGAAGGAATAAACTAATAATCAACATATTGATTATATATATATATATATATATATATATATATATATATATATATATATATATATATATATATATATAATATATATATATATATATATATATATATATATATATAAATTCAAATTAAAGTTTTTATTAGTCACATACACATCTATCTATCTATCTATCTATCTATCTATCTATCTATCTATCTATCTATCTATCTATCTGTCTGTCTATCTGTCTGTCTTGCTGTGTCACTATATCTATCTATCTATCTATCTATCTATCTATCTATCTATCTATCTATCTATCTATCTATCTATCTATCTATCTATACTATGTGAGACTAATTTGTAGTAATCTCTCTCTCTCTCTCTCTCTCTCTCTCTCTCTCTCTCTCTCTCCTCCCTCTTTCCTGTCACACCTCAAGGCTCTCCCGTTCTAAGCAGGGGCCAGCGAACCTCATTAACATCTGCTCATGGTCAATTAACCCATCGAGTATAATGTAACCTGGTGACCAGCAGAATACAGAGTTTATTGATATTAATAGATGAGAATGGATGGTTGACAGCTGTTGCCATAGCAATCTATTAACTTCTTCCTCGCGGCTGCGCTTTATTCCACCCACATGGACTAAGTGTTATTGTTACTTCACTGCCATTGTATCGAAATAGAAAGGAATTAAGATGGAATGTATGTGTGTGTATGTGTGTGTGTGTGTTGAAAGGGAGCTTAATGATCTCGCATTAATACTTCATATAGAAATTTGTGTTATTTTGTAACATAGGGACCGAAAGGAAAGAGATAAAAAAAGCACTTCGCTAGTATGGACGTTTTCAATGTTAATTCTACACATTAAATAGTATCAGATTGCGATGTGCTTTTTAAATATATTGTTTCACTTTTTTTGTAGGACATTTAAAGTGGGTATAAATACGTATATAAAAGAGATTATATGTTTAGTGTCTATAGGTTTGTTCCTTATAATTCATAGTTCGTCCCTAAGGAGATGGCATGTGGAAGAAGTCTGGAGATGAACCAGACTCAAAGCAAACCTCACTGTCTGAGCCATTGTAGTACACTGTCGATATTAATTACAGTCTAAATCCATCATTAAAGGGGAGGCAGTAGCTTAGTGGTTAAGCCATTGAACTTTTGGCGCCAAAGGTCGTGAGTTAAAAGCCTAGTCACTTCTGGGCCCCTGAGCAAGGCTGGATAGCTGCTCAGGCGTATGGGAAGTGGTAACTCAGTGGTTAAGGCACTGGTTAAGATCTCACCAAGCTGCCACTAGTGGTGTAAGTCACTCCACATCTGCCAAATGTAAAAGTGATTTTAAGTTGCTCAGGAAGTTCATGGATCTTTAAGTCACTGAGAATGTGGAAGCATCCACATAGTGATGAAAACTCTGTAGGGTAGGCCCTCGCAGTATGAGTCCCCATTTGCTGTTCCTGGAAGATGTTCCACTAGAGCAGGGGTCTTCAACTAAAATTGCTTGAGGTCCAGGAAATGAACCCTCCTCACCAGCTGAGGTCCAGACAATATATATAGTGGCTTAGCACGTTCAGGGTCCGGGTTCAATTCCGTCTCGGCCATGTGTGTGTGTGGAGTTTGCATGCTCCCCACGTGCCTCAGGGGGTTTTTCTTCGGGTTCTCCGGTTTCCTCCCGGTCCAAAAACATGCACGGTAGGTTGATTGGCACCTTGGAAAATTGTCCCTAGTGTATGAATGTGTATGAGTGTGTGTGTGTGTGTAGCCCTACGATGGGTTGGCATTCCATCCAGGGTGTATCCTGCCTTAATGTCCATAGACGCCTGAGATAGGCACAGACTCCCCGTGACCCGAGGGAAGATCGGATAAAGCGGTAAAAGATGAATGGATGAATTAATGAATTAATAAATATATTCCATGGTCCGTTTTTAATATATACCATGGTCCGTACCATGAAGTTTTGAGTGGATTTGGTTTGTGGAGAATACATTTAGCTGGAGAGGTGTTAGTAAAGTCAGGTAGTGATGTATGTGAGGTGAGCAGGCCTGCAATGTTCTTTCAACTCTAACCCATGTGATGTATATCTTCACAGAGTGAAAGAGTGGAAAAGTGAAAGAAATAGACATAAAATGCGGAATGAAATGTTCACAAACCATAAGACGATATGAAGAGTTTCACCGGGCTGCCACACATTCAGTCATTACATCTCTGCTGTTTTTCTTCCCCTTCCCTTGTGATTGCTCTATGTTTGGCACTCTACTAGGTGGAGCCATCAGTTAATTGATCTGATGATACAGAGCCTAGGGTTTAAAAGCAGCACCCTTGAAGACCTGCCAAGCTAGCTGATTTGCCTGTTTGGTGGCTGCCCTTTTATTTGCTAGCTGCTGTTCTTGTTTGTTAGCTGCTCTGTCTGTATTCTAGCCTGTTTTCTAGCTGCCCTTTTATTTGCTATTATTAGTTGCTCTTCTTATTTGCTAGCTGCTCTTCTTGTATGTTAGCTGCTCTGCCCATTTGCTAGTATGTTTACTAGCCTGTTTGCTAGCTGCTCTTCTTATTTGCTAGCAACACTTCTTGTTTGCTAGCTGCTCTGCCTGTATTCTAGCCTGTTTGTCAGATGCGCTGCCTGTTTGCTAGCTGCTCGTCTTATTTGCTAGCTGCTCTTCTTGTATGCTAGCTGCTGTTCTTATTTGTTAGCTGATCTGCCTGTTTTCTAGTGTGTTTACTAGCATGCTTGCTAGCTGATCTTTTATTTGCTATCTGCTGTTCTTGTTTGCTAGCTGCTCTGTCTGTAGCCTGTTTGATGGCTGCCCTTTTATTTGCTAACCACTCTATTTGTATGCTAGGTGATCTGTCTGTTTGCTAGCTGCTCTTTTATTTGCTAGTTGCTCTTCTTATTTGCTAGCTGCTCTTTTATTTGCTAGCCGCACTTCTTGTTTGCTAGCTGCTCTGCCTGTATTCTAGCCTGTTTGCCAGATGTGCTGCCTGTTTGCTAGCTGCTCGTCTTATTTGCTAGCCGCTCTTCTTGTATGCTAGCTGCTGTTCTTGTTTGCTAGCTGATCTGCCTGTTTTCTAGTGTGTTTACTAGCATGTTTGCTAGCAGCTCTTTTATTTGCTAGCTGCTCTTCTTGTATGCTAGCCGCACTTCTTTTTTACTAGCTACTCTGTCTGTAATCTAGCCTGTTTGCTAGCTGCCATTTTATTTGCTAGCCACTCTTCTTGTATGCTATCTGATCTGTCTGTTTTCTAGTGTGTTTACTAGCATGCTTGCTAGCTGCTCTTTTATTTGCTAGTGCTCTTCTTGTATGCTAGCCGCACTTCTTGTTTGCTAGCTGCTCTGCCTGTATTCTAGCCTGTTTGCTAGCTGCTCTTCTCATTTGTTAGCTGATCTGCCCGTTTGCTAGTGTGTTTACTAGCCTGTTTGCTAGCTGCTCTTCTTATTTGCTAGCCGCACTTCTTGTTTGCTAGCTGCTCTGCCTGTATTCTAGCATGTTTGCCAGATGCGCTGCCTGTTTGCTAGCTGCTCTTCTTATTTGTTAGCTGATCTGCCTGTTTTCTAGTGTGTTTACTAGCATGTTTGCTAGCTGCTCTTTTATTTGCTATCTGCTGTTCTTGTTTGCTAGCTGCTCTGTCTGTATTCTAGCTTGTTTTCTGGCTGCCCTTTTATTTGCTAACCGCTCTTCTTGTATGCTAGCTGATCTGCCTGTTTGCTAGCTGCTCTTTTATTTGCTAGCCGCACTTCTTGTTTGCTATCGGCTCTGCCTGTATTCTAGCCTGTTTGCTGGCTGCTCTTTTATTTTCTAGCCGCTCTTTTTGTTTTTCTAGCTGATCTGCCTGTTTGCTAGCTGCTCTTTTATTTGCTCGTGGCTCTTCTTGTTTGTTAGTTGCTCTGCCTGTTTGCTGGCTGCTCTTTTATTTGCTAGCTGCTCTTCTTGTTTTCTAGTTAGTTGGCTAAGCCTACAGTAGTACTTGTTTTCTTGTGTTTATTTCTTTGGTACTCTCCATGTTTGCTTTCCATTGTGAGCCTAGTTGTCTTGTCACCCTTGACCTGTGTGCGTTTGTCATTTTGTTTCCTGTTCACACTCGACTTTTAAAGGCAACAACTTCTCTAAATCGTTGTCCTACGATTTCTGTCCAAACAGCCCACAAACATAAATTTCCCTAGTATTAGCCAACATGGGAATGTAACACTGTTAAATACAATACTATAATGTAACTGGTGAGTTTGGAGGGACATTGTTTCATTTCACAGCTGAAATGACAATAAAAAAATCTTTCCACTCGACACGACACTCTCATTGTTAAGAATGATGCAAAAAATGATACGACGTTTATTCGTTAACGTATATTTGACAGCAATTATTATTGAATCATTTATTCATTTTTATGTATTTAAAAATTTTTTTTGCATAGAAGAAAAAACGACCAGCGTGTGGGCCGCACGTAGTTATAGCAACAGTTCCGGCAAATTGAATAAGCGTGTCAGAAAGTGTGTGAGACTCTTTGAGAAGTGTTTGCAGTGTGTACAGTGAGAGCTCCTTTTTTTACATTTATTTATTTTTGTTTACATAAGTACTTCCTTCGAATATGGCTGGCTCGCTAGCTGCTTCTGTGGGTGAGCACGAGATCCCAGAAAACTGTAATAAAAAGGGTTTGTAGGTCAAAATCTCTTCTTCGCAGTTCATCTCGCTCTGTGTGGGAATTTTCGAAAGACGAACCATCGATCGATTTGCGGGTGGGGAAAAAAAAAACCGAGAGGAAATAAAAGCGCTCATTTCGTCCTTAGAACCCACTCAGGTTAATTTCTGCTAACGGTCAAGTGATTATAAGGGGCCAGGACTGATGACTTAGAACGAAGGCGTTTCATTCAACCAGAGGCTCGGATAATATATATATTTATTTATTTATTTTTGCGCTCCATTTTGCTGCCTATATGAAGGCTGTGAGGTTAAAAGATTGCAGTAATATGATGTCGGAATAATCAATGCTGGAGTGGCCTTTCGGATCACAACTGGCCCTCGTGTGATGTCGCCATCCGACTTCATTAGTGGACGTCTGCCCACTTGTCCTTATGCTCGTCCCACAGCGGCGACTCTTTCCTCCTGACCTTTTACACCGTTTGAATGGACGTCTCCTGCCCCTAAGCCGATATGCACACTCCATCTTTCTCTAGCTATCTCTCTATCACATATATATATATATATATATATATATATATATTATATATACGTGTGATTGCCAAGACTCATGATTTTACAGAAAAACAAGGTTGTGATTACAAAGAAGTGCTCTCCACTAAAAAAAGAAAAAAATGCTCCTCCTTCAGAGGCTCAAGACGAACGATAAGATGGCAGATGAAAAAAGAAAGATGAACCAACCAGCCAGCCCCCCTCCCCCCTCCCCCCACCACCCTTTTAGGATTTTTTTTTTTACTACCACTTCATCTCACATCGACAGTTTGGTGTCAAAAATTTTGATTGCCGCCCGATCCGAATCCTCTGCGTCCATCTGTCGGCGCTCTCCTCTTTTCTCTTTTCGTCTCTCGTTCCTCCCTGTTGTTTTCAGCCGTGCTACAAAAGCTTTTTCCGTTCGAGTGGATTTGTTTTGACTGATTGTGTTGAAAAAGAATGGCTTCAGATCACACTCATTTCAGCATAGTATTATTATTTATTTATTTGCGCAGTAAAATGCGTATTAAATGAAGCACAGAAGTGGGGCTTCGGGGTTTTGTTTTTACAAATAATAAAATATGATCATCGCCGAACGTTTATGGATAATTGACTGCTGGTTCATTAGTGCGGTTTAAACAGATGTCAAAACCGTCTCAATGAGGTACATCTTGGGGTTTATTGGGTCTTTTGATATAGGGTAGGTGCTAGCTCAGTGCTTAAAGCATTGGCCTCTGAACCGGAAGATCACAGGTTCAAATCCCAGCACCACCACCAAGCTGTCACTAGTGGACCCTTGAGCAAGGCTCTTAAGCCTTAGTTGTAAGTCGCTCTGGATAAGGGTATCTGCCAAATGTGATAAATGGGGAGGTCAGGGGTTTATTGGTCACATTTCACTGTGTTGTAATGTATATATATATATGACAAATAAAGGCTCTTCTATTATATGTACACTAAAAGGTATGATTGCCACCTGGCAGAGGGTGTCTGAGATATATATATATATATATATATATATATATATATATATATATATATATATATATATATATATATATATAATATACACACACAATATATATATTGTGGCGACTCGCTCGCCGCTTCGAGCTGAACACAGGGCGTGCAAAAACAGTGTTTATTAAAAATAAATCAAAAACAAAGAGAAAAATGTTAGTGTCCAATATTTGGGGGATCAGGATCAGGTGAGGAGTGGCTGGAACGGGAGATGGAGCGCGGAGATCCCTCGACGCGCTCTCCGACGTTGGGTCCTGACCAGTGGGCGGCTTCGTTCTCCGGTTCTCCATCGGCTCTTAGGGGTCAGGTTTGTTTCTTGCCGCAAGGCTGTGGAAGCTCCCAGCTATCAGGTATTGCGAGGGTCTGGCGGGTATTCCCATCCGCGCTTGCCGTCTAACCTGTAGTGGGGGGTCGGGAGAAAAAGGCACATACACGCCGTTAGTCGGGAGCCCAAACGTTCTCCGAATGACAACCGCAATCCGAGGTCGTTTTATAGACGCCGCCTGATTTAGGATAATGAAGGCGCCATTCTGGGATAAGCTCCAGCCGTGTCTCATTGATGACGCCCCGCCTCTCTCTCATAAAAACCTTTATTGGTCACATTTCACTGTGTTGTAGTGTATCTCTTCGAATATCCCATCTTGTTTGGATTCTGGGGTCAGAGCACAGGGTTAGCCACGATACAGCGCCCCCTGGAGCACAGAGGGTCAATTTACCAGTATGTAATGCAATAGTCATCGCAAAAGTTTATATATGAGACTCTTGGAATTGCTGCTAGCCAAGACAAAACTGCAAAAGCGTGTCAGTTTCTTCTTATCGTGATGTGTTGTGGGAATTACACAGTTTCAATGGGCAGCGGCAGTCCGTGGCAGCCATGTTTGAATTCCGAACTTTTTGTTGGGAGACGGCGCGATTGTATTGCTGTGAAATATCATTTTCCAAACCCATTTTAAACATCAAATCAAAAAACAAATATATTATTACAGATGTCTTGATGACGCCCAGACGGCCGTTTTTTTAATAATACAATCCTTTTTCCAAACCCTGTATGAGCTTTGCAGAGTCTTCGAGTGCATTCCTGTACTGGTGTGAACTTTTATCAATTCTCGACCAACCAAACCACCGAACCCATCCGCAAAACGTTCCTTCTTTTCTTATTTATCTGCTGGCAGACGGGCCGAAAACCTTCTGGAGCCAAAGATACGGACGGTCATTATTCCTATCCTTTGTGTCGGCCGGTTGGGGGTCACTATCTTCCTGACAAATGTTCTGTCAGCTTTAGATCACAATTCCTGCTGTTGGCTTGATAAAAAGGAATTAGCCAGTATGTCGTGCTGATATAACGATGCATTATTTACCCTCATGTTCGCTGAAGCTGGGACTGTGCTCAGAATTAAATAGTTCACCAGGACCACCATGGCAGCTCGAAATATTAGTGGAGAAATATACTAAAAAATAAAGGATGGACATATTTAACGACACGACGTTTCCGTGCGTAGCCACAGGAATGGCTAAAACGACTACATTTCAAATCATATCAAATCAGAAAAAAACAGAATTAATGCAAAATAAAACAAAACTTCTCCGCTGATTGGTAGTCACGAGGGCAATGTAGCTAGCTCTTTTAACAGTGTCGCGATTTCAGTAGCTTATGAAAGAAATAGTGAGTATAAATCCTCTCACACCACCCCAATGCTGCGCTCGCCCCACTGTCTTCCTGTAGCTGCTCTCACGCTCCAGATTCAAAACACTGACGCTCGCCTGCAAAGCCAAAAATGGATCGGCACCTTCATACCTCAGGAAGCAAATTTATCATCATCATCATCGTCATCATCATCATTACATCGACTTCTCCCATTAGGGGGCGCCACAGGGGGCGATCTGCATATTATTTTTTGGTGCATGTTTTACGTTTTACGCCATTCTTCACCCAACCCTCCCCATTTATTCTGGATTGGGCCTGGAATGCATTGGCTTGAGCAATTAAGGGCCTTGCTCCAGGGCCCGCTCAAGTGGCAGTTGGAATTTGAACCTGCGACCTCAATGCCTTAATGACTGAGCTCATCACCTCCCCTTGAAATGGCGATTAGAAACGAAACCTGCACCTCTTCGACCTCAGCAGGGTAAGAGGTAAGATCAGCTCAAGGCTCTTCTCTGTTCTAGAATGAACTTCCCCTGGAGATCCGAACAATGGAGACACTGTCTACCTTCAAACGTCGATTGAAGACATACCTCTTCCAATAACACCCTATCCTAACATTTCTTTCCTCCTACTGTCCAGGAATCCATACTTAAAAAAAAAAAAAAAAAAGAAAAACTCAACTGTCTATGCTTATTGTGTACTTTAGTTTGTATTTACCCTTCATGAATCAATTCATCCTTAGATGGAGACCTAAAGCACTTCTTGTACGTCGCCCTGGATAAGGGCGTCTGCTAAATCCTGTACATGTAAATGTAAAATATATATTTCACAGTAGACCTGCTGATGCTGATGTATTAGATTTGAATATTACTGTATTAGCAATGGCATACGGTGGCTTAGCGGTTAGCACGTTCGATTCCCTCCTTCCCCATGTGTGTGTGTGGATGCCTCAGGGGAGGTTTTCTCCGGGATCTGGAGAACATTCTGGAGAAAATTGTCTCTAGTGTGTGAATGTGTGTGTGTGAGTGTGAATGTGTGTGTGATGGGTTGCATTCCATCCAGGTTGTATCCTGCCTTAATGCCCATAGAGGCCTGAGATAGGCACAGACTCCCCGTGACCCGAGGGAAGATCGGATATAGCAGTAGAAGATGAATGAATGAATGAATGAGATACTGTTTGCTTTGGCTTGAGTAGATTTTAAGACACGTAACGAGCAACAATAATTAAAAAAAAAAAACCTATACAGTGCATTTTCCATTTTCTAATATCATATAGCCTACAACAATAGGCTAAAGATGTATTGATGAGAAGTTGCAACCAAACAGAGAAGCAGTTTTATTTTCATAAAAAAAATAAACATGCAGTATATGTAACTGTAATGAGTTGCTCATTGTATTTACAGGAACAATCAGAAAAATGTTATTTCTCTCATACATATTCAGGGAGGGGGTAGCTCATTGGTCTAAGGCGCTGGGCTGCTGATCGGAAGATCCGGGTTCGAGCCCCGGTATGGCCAAGCTGCCGCCCTTGGGTCCTTGAGCAAGACCCTTAACCCTCTGTGCTCCAGGGGTGCCGTATCATGGCTGATACCCTGCGCTCTGAGCCCAGCTACCAACATCAAGCTGGGATATGCGAAGAAAATAATTTCACTGTGCTGTAATGTATATGTGACAAATAAAAGGATTATTATTATTATTATTATTATTATTATTATTCATACAAAGTAAAAAATAAAAATAATAATAATAATACTAACAAAAAAGATAAATAAATAAATAAATAAATAAATAATATATATATATATATATATATATATATATATATATATATATATATATATATATATATATATATATATATATATATATATACAGACGTGGACAAAATTGTTGGTACCCTTTGGTCAATGAAAGAAAAAGTCACAATGGTCACAGAAATAACTTTAATCTGACAAAAGTAATAATAAATAAAAATTCTATAAATGTTAACCAATGAAAGTCAGACATTGTTTTTCAACCATGCTTCAACAGAATTATGTAAAAAAATAAACTCATGAAACAGGCATGGACAAAAATGATGGTACCCCTAGAAAACACAGAAAATAATGTGACCAAAGGGACATGTTAATTGAAGGTGTGTCCACTAATTAGCATCACAGGTGTCTACAACCTTGTAATCAGCCATTGGGCCTATATATATGGCTCCAGGTAATCACTGTGTTGTTTGGTGATATGGTGTGTACCACACTCGACATGGACCAGAGGAAGCAAAGGAAAGAGCTGTCTCAAGAGATCAGAAAGAAAATTATAGACAAGCATGTTAAAGGTAAAGGCTATAAGACCATCTCCAAGCAACTAGATGTTCCTGTGAGTACAGTTGCACATATTATTCAGAAGTTTAAGATCCATGGGACTGTAGCCAACCTCCCTGGACGTGGCCGCAGGAGGAAAATTGATGACAAATCTAAGAGACGGATAATCCGAATGGTAACAAAAGAGCCTAGAAAGACTTCTAAAGAGATTCAAGGTGAACTTCATGCTCAAGGAACATCAGTGTCAGATCGCACCATCCGTCGTTGTTTGAGCCAAAGTGGACTACATGGGAGACGACCAAGGAGGACACCATTGTTGAAAACGAATCATAAAAAAAGCAAGACTGGAATATGCCAAACTACATGTTGACAAGCCACAAAGCTTCTGGGAGAATGTCCTGTGGACAGATGAGACAAAAATCGAAGTTTTTGCCAAGGCACATCAGCTGTATGTTCACAGACGAAAAAATGAAGCATATCAAGAAAAGAACACTGTCCCTACTGTGAAACATGGAGGAGGCTCTGTTATGTTCTGGGGCTGCTTTGCTGCGTCTGGCACAGGGTGTCTTGAATCTGTGCAGGGTACAATGAAATCTCAAGACTATCAAGGAATTCTAGAGAGAAATGTACTAGCCAGTGTCAGAAAGCTTGGTCTCAGTCGCAGGTCATGGGTCTTGCAACAGGACAATGACCCAAAACACACAGCTAAAAACACCCAAGAATGGCTAAGAGGAAAAAATTGGACTATTCTAAAGTGGCCGTCTATGAGCCCTGACCTCAATCCTATTGAGCATCTTTGGAAGGAGCTGAAACATGCAGTCTGGAAAAGGCACCCTTCAAACCGGACACAACTGGAGCAGTTTGCTCATGAGGAGTGGGCCAAAATACCTGCTGAGAGGTGCAGATGTCTCATTGACAGTTACAGGAAGCGTTTGATTGCAGTGATTGCCTCAAAAGGTTGCGCAACAAAATATTAAGTTAGGGGTACCATCATTTTTGTCCATGCCTGTTTCATGAGTTTATTTTTTTACATAATTCTGTTGAAGCATGGTTGAAAAACAATGTCTGACTTTCATTGGTTAACATTTATAGAATTTTTATTTATTATTACTTTTGTCAGATTAAAGTTATTTCTGTGACCATTGTGACTTTTTCTTTCATTGACCAAAGGGTACCAACAATTTTGTCCACGTCTGTATATATACACACACACTGGGAGTAATGAGATAAGTATATACGTATGCTATGAAGTATATACAATGTGATGCAGGAATAATCCAGGGGTACCAAAACTTTTGGTAATAAAGTGAATATTTATAATACAATTATAAATACATATATATATATATATATATATATATATATATATATATATATATATATATATATATATATATAATACGACGATATAAATACAATTATATACTACATTATTCTTTTTTCTGTTCTACATATTTTAATAACTGCATAAATGCAATCAAGAAATCTGAAACATATAAAATCTACCTACAGTAACTTGCATTAAAATAGTTTTATATAAAGACGTTCGTTCCACTTTATTAAAATGTATTTATTCCCCCCACACACGATTTTAGGCATGAAAGCCAAAAATCTCTAGACCTGATTTGAGGCTAAAGAGAAAAATCTGTGGACATGATGTCGCCCAGCTGTAAGCCGTCTAGTCCCAAACGCGGTACAGGAGTGTTTGCGTGTCATGTGGCGGTGGGAATATGTGGCACTCAGCTGCTCCTGTCACGTGCACAGACAGCGTTACTGTAGACTCAAGCGGCGAGGTTATAAATACGCGTTCGTACGGAGGGAAAGATCGCCCCATGTCGCAGCGCTTCATTTCATCCACCCTACTCCATTACTCACTCTTGTCACCTACTGGCTTCACACCTTCCTGCGTCTCGGCAAATTCCTGAAGCTCCACGCCCGGCGAACTTTCTCCAGCTGGTGCGTGTGTGTGTGTGTGTGTGCTGCTGTCAGTTTCACGTTCCGTTGCCAAAACACACCTCATACTGTGTGTCCCTGCCCGTGACGGCCGCATCCATCATCCGGCTGGAAGACTGGAGCTGTCTGATTTGACCTGTCCCTGTTAGAGTAGCACTGTATTACCCATGGTACGATTCACCGATTCGCATCGCTGCATCCGGATAAAAGTTGTCATGTATCAATTGTATTGCTGCCAACTAAAACGGTTTATTTATAACTATAATTAAACGTTAAAAGAACGAATAAATAAAGAAACGTTCAGTGCATTCCACTCACGCTTCCTAAATTTCCCCCCGAATTACACCTACTAGCTGCGCATTCACAACAGGTACGATCTCCTCACTATATTAGCGTATATTACCGTATGGAACCTTACGCAAGCGCATCGCATTCCCAAATGCGTATTACGCAATAAAGCGCATTTTTCTTTTGTGAATGCAATGCGCTTCCGTATAACCTAAACACTGTATCACCAGTTTATATGGAAAAGCAACCGGAACACAGTTCTTAAAGGAGCCACGTCCCATATTTTACAATTAAAGAACCACTAAACAAAGTAACATTAAAATTAACAAGAAAATAATTAAAAGAAGTATTATTAAAAGAAGAATTTCCAGAGTCAAATAAATATGAAATAATCAATAATTTTATTAAAGGGAGCGATTTTTTCAGAGAAATGTATACTATATATATATATATATATATATATATATATATATATATATATATATATATATATATATATATATATATATAAAATAAGGGGGCATGGTGGCTTAGTGGTTAGCACGTTCACCAGGGTCTGGGTTCGATCCCCGTCTCGGCCATGTGTGTGTGGAGTTTGCATGTTCTCCCCGTGCCTCAGGGGTTTTTCTCTGGGTTCTCCGGTTTCCTCCCGGTCCAAAAACATTCACGGTATGTTGATTGGCACCTTGGAAAATTGTCCCTAGTGTGTGAATGTGTGTGTGTGAATGTGTGTGTGTGTCCTGCGATGGGTTGGCATTCGATCCGGGGTGTGTCTTGCCTTGATGCCCATGGGCGACCATGGGGAGGATCGGATAAAAGCGGTAGAAGATGAATGAATGAATGAATAGATATAATAACATATATTAGTTATATGTATATGTATATAGTTAATAACATATATTAGAGTATTAGAAATGTGAAAAGTATTAATTTATGATACATTAATTCACAATGAAATATTTTAGCCTTAAAAAAAAACACAAGATTTTTTTTTTTTACTTGCCCGACGGTCTCTCTAATAAACGTATAATCTCTCCACATCTGGCTTGTATGCAGTCAAGAATTATTTCCCAGAGACAAACTGCAATTAACTATAATAATAATAAGCGGATTTGTGAGAGCGCGTTTTACTCTCAGCACTGCTCGTACAGCCGATGTCAGCATCCCCCCCCCGTTTATGCCGAGATCTCCTTTTTGTCCCGGAAGACATGAACAGGTGACTGCTGCTGACTCGAAACCCATCTATAATAGAGAGAATAGAATGCCCTTAAAAACCTCCCCGTTCCTCGGAAATGCTTTATTTCTGGGTTTGACACGGACCCGCCGGGCCGAGGATGATGTCTCCGAATAGAACGGACAGGACAGGACCGTGCAGAGACACTGCTTCATGTCTCGATGAATATTAGAGCAAAGTCACCTGATTTTAGTGCGTAAGACAAAGCGCCCGAAACGTAGGAACTACCGATAAAATGGAGCGGCCGTTTTTGTCATTATTATTTATAGAGCGTTTACAGACATGAAAAAGTCTCGGAAAAAAGAGCTCGAAAAAGTCTTTTCTCAAGTCAGTCAAAGTAAAATAATAACATTTTTAACAAAACACCCCCCCCCCCGTCTCTCCTGCAGTTTGTGGTTCATTGTCAAAGCACAATAGCTGCGAGAAAATATGTCCGACTGCGGCTGGCGCATATACCGCAACCCTGACGCTCAATAGGTCGCTCGATTCCAGTCTTGCTCACTTCTCAGCTGTATTTTCCCGCGCCGTGCTCCCAGGAACGATAAAAGTTCCGTATTGGTGCCGTTACAAGGGTATTTATTTATTTGTATTTATTTTTGGAATAGCTGAAAAAGCTTTGAAGGCTTGTGCTTGTGTCACCGCTCCCCAGGAAATCTGAATAGGACTCGTTGTCATTCTGTTCTCCAAACATTGTTTCATGAAGGTTGTTCTGTCTGTGGATCTCGTGCTTTTATACGATTTAAACTCACTTGCCTGGACTGTTAATGATCCGCTGAATTCATTCATTCATTCATTCATCTTCTACCGCTTTATCCGATCTTCCCTCGGGTCACGGGGAGCCTGTGCCTATCTCAGGAGTCTATGGGCATTAAGGCAGGATACACCCTGGATGGAATGCCAACCCATCACAGGGCACACACACTCACACACACACATTCATACACTACGGACAATTTTCCAAGGTGCCAATCAATCTACCGTGCATGTTTTTGGACTAGGGAGGAAACCGGAGAACCTGGAGAAAAAACCCCTGAGGCACGGGGAGAACATTCAAACTCCACACACACACATGGTGAAGACGGGAATCAAACCCGGATCCTGGAGGTGTGAGGTGAACGTGATGAATTGAATTATGTAATTGGAAGAAAAAATATTATATTATATTAATACACAGATTTGAACCCCGTATGACCTGGTAAGTTATTGTTACTAAGGTTTGAATGAAATCTATCCGTTCAGGTAGAAGAAGTAATATTCGTCACATATACATTACAGCACAGTGAAATTGTTTCTTCGCATATTCTGAGCGCAGGATCAGCCGTGATACGGCGCCCCCTGGAGCACTAAGGCAGGCATTAAGGCAGGATACACCCTGGATGAAATGCCAACCCATCGCAGGGCACACACACACACACACACACACACACACACTCACATTCACATTCACACACCCATTCATACATTAGGGACAATTTTCCAAGGTGCCAATCAACCTACCGTGCATGTTTTTGGACCGGGAGGAAACCGGAGAACCCAAAGAAAAACCCCCTGAGGCACGGGGAGAACATGCAAACTCCACACACACATGGTGGAGACGGGAATCGAACCCGGACCCTGGAGGTGAGAGGCGAACATACTAAGTCACTAAGCCACTAAGCCACTGCGCTCCTCAGGACTTACAGTCACCAAACGAGTACACTATTGTATACTTCATATCCGATTTATCATTGTAAAGTTCCTTTGACACAAAGTCTATTAAAATTGAGTTGAACTAGAATGAATAAACAACACAATGTCACACAGATGAGGCAGCGGCGCCCCTTTGAGTCCAGTTCCTTTCACGGTTTCTTCCACGGACCATCTTCCAGGGAAATGGTAGCAAATGGTAGGAAATGGTAGCACAATCATTGGGCTCTGGACCGGAAGGTTAAAAAACCCACCACCAAGCTACCATTAGTCATATACCCTATGAGCCCTTAACCCTCGGTTGTAAGTCGCTCTGGAGAATGGCGTCTGCCAAATGCTATAAATGTAATGTAATCTTCTTACCCCTGGCACATCTCTATGGGATAAATATATATGATGCTAAAATTCATAGTCATTTCATTCTGTGAAGCTGCCATTGCCGTTATAATAATGATCTTGTTAGGATGCAGTGTTTTGGGGAAAATCGGTGTGATTTATGGCACATCTCCACTTCACAGTGTAGCTCGCTATGGCTCAGCAACAACTGGGAGCCTATTGCTATCTGCACCCTGGCTGAGGGTGTGTGTATTTGTGTGTATTTGTGTGCATTTGTGTGTCATTTACCTAATTAGTAGCATAATATCTGGAACAAAAAAATAAATAATAATCTGAAATAAACAACTACGCCCGCCCCTTTCCTGCCAGTTCACTCAAGTAGTCAACCAAGTTATAGGGGAGAAATGAAATAATAAGAACTGTAAATGTTTAATTGGGCACGGTGGTTTAGTGGTTAGCACGTTCGCCTCACACCTCCAGGGTCCGGGTTCGATTCCCGTCTCGGTCATGTGTGAGTGTGGAGTTTGCATGTTCTCCCCGTGCCTCAGGGGGTTTTTCTCCGGGTTCTCCGGTTTCCCCCCGGTCCAAAAACATGCATGGTAGGTTGATTGGCACCTTGGAAAATTGTCCCTAGTGTGTGAATGTGTGTGAGAGTGTGTGTGCCCTACAATGGGTTGGCATTCCATCCAGGGTGTATCCTGCCTTAATGCCCATATACGCCTGATATAGACACAGGCTCCCCGTGACCTGAGGGAAGATCGGATAAAGGGGTAGAAGATGAATGAATGAATGAATGAACGAATGAATGTAAATGTTTAAAAACAACATTCTCGGCGTGTTTCAGATGATATTTTCCATGAGGTTTGAATGATTCTGTGACGACTCGCTATTTTTATCCCCATGCACTTGTCACAGCTACACAAAGTCTTACTTTTGAGACACTTTTTTTTCCATTTTCACATTTTGCTTTTTGTAATCCTGTTGCTTTTGTAATCTGTAGGGTCTGAACATTTCTGGTTCGAAACATTGCACAAAAAAAACATCCCTAATCTGACCAGTCCATTGTTCCTTCAACTAAGGAATGGTGATGTTTTTCATTCATTCATTCATTCATTCATCTTCTACCGCTTTATCCGACTTCTCTCTGTCTGGGAACCTCTCGGGCGTCTTCGGGCAGCGAGGCAGGATACACCCTGTATGGCGTTCCAACCCATTGTAGGACACACACACACTCACATTCACACACTAAGGACAATTTTCCAAGGTGCCAATCAACCTACCGCGCATGTTTTTGGACCGGGGGGGGGTGTGAAACCGGAGAAAAACCGTGTGAGGCACGGGGAGAACATGCAAACTCCACACACACAGGAATCGAACCCCCAACCCTGGAGGTGAATGTGCTAGCCACTGTGCCCCCGGTGATTTTTTTTATTCATTCATTCATTCATCTTCTACCGCTTTATCCGATCTTCCTCGGGTCACGGGGAGCCTGTGCCTATCTCAGGCATCTATGGGCCAACCCATCGCAGGGCACACACACACACATTCACGCACACATTCATACACTAGGGACAATTTTCCGAAGTGCCAATCAACCTACCGTGCATGTTTTTGGACCGGGGTGAGGCGAACGTGTTAACCACTACGCCACCGTGCCCCTGATTTTTTTTATTATTTTTTAAATTACCAATATATTGTGTAATTGACAATGGGGGGGGGGGGTATTAGCTTGGTATTATCTTATGTATTGACATTTACATTTATGGTCCACACCTTACCCACTAATCCACCACCTCCACTATTACATCTTATGAATGTAATATTTCCCCTAATTTTATCTCTACAAATGCTTAATACTGTACTGGTATACTGTACGGTAGTCCTGCACGAGGCTGCCAGAGGGTTTCTTGTTTGGTAGAGCGTAGGATCAGCCATGATACGGCTTAAAACGGTTAAGAGTCTTGCTCAAGGAGCCAAGAGAGGCAGCTTGGCGATACCAGGGCTCGAACACGGATCTTCCGATCAGCAGCCCAGCGCCTTAGACCACTGAGCTATTCCGTTCCCTTCACCACGAAAATCGCACCTCGGGACAACTTACATTTACATTTACGGCATTTCGCAGATGCCCTTATCCAGAGCGACTTACAACTGAGCAATTAAGGGCCTTGCTCAAGGGCCCATTGGTGGCAGCTTGGTGGTGGTGGTGGGGTTTGCACCCTGTCTCTACCTATAGTCCAACACCTTAACCACTGGGCTACCACCTCCCTCTTGTGACAGCCGTGATACAGCGCCCCCTGGAGCACAAAGGTTTCAGGGCTTTGCTAAAGGACCCAAGAGAGGCAGCTTGGCTATCCCAGAGCTCGAACCTCTGACCTTCAGATCACTATTCCAGCGCCTTAAACCACTGAGACACCCCCCCCTCTGGTGCAATAATTGTTCTTAGCAATAATAACAATTTTATGACCATTCCTCATATGAAAAAACGACACAAAAGATGTCAGATGAAGACGTCTCAGATCAGGCAGATATATAGCGACGGCTTTTCTGTAGCACCGGCTGCACAGCGAGATGTCTTTTATGGCCCGGGCTCAGGGATAAGAGGAGCCAAGTGGATGAGGAGAGGCCTGGTTTTCTCCTCTCAGCTGTCTCTACCTATCGATTTTGTCTGGAAGGCTTCGGAGAAAGATGTATTTGTGCCTAACTTCAGGACAAAGAAAGGAGGGGTGGGGAGGTTGGACTGGTTGTGTGATAAATCTTTGTTTATTGGACCAGGCCCTGGTACAACATGTAATGGTTGTCTCTCACTTTATTTCCCCCTGGAACCACAAATGGGTTAGGATCTGAAGTCGAGTGCATGATTCTTGGAATTTAGCACGTTTATTGATCGGGTTAACATAAGGTTATGAAGATGCAGAGGACGGAGGATTACTCCCGAAGGATTACCTCGTTTTTGATTTAATACTTGGGGATAAAAGGACATGCACTGGTTTACAATGGTTTACACCGGTCCAATTACTCGCCGAGTACTTTCGCAATCTGGATTTCATGTAAACGTATTAATCGATTAACGGTCAATTCATGAGAAAATGAGTAGGAGGGAAAAATATACCAGTGCTGGGCTCTTAGGGCTAACAAGGCCCGATATCAGAATCTCTGACTCTTTAATGTATATTTCTGTCCATGAATATTTATTAAGTTATTCTCAATAATCTTTATTTCACAGTGTTTCTCTTTAGAAGGGCAAAGTACGGCCCGTGGGCCACATCCGTCCCCTTGGCCGTCTGAACATTTGTACAGAATTGTCCGAATTGAAACATATCGTTTGACTTTTTCCCTGTAATTGCCTGACGTTCCACCAGGTGGCGCATCAGACCTGGTGATATTCATTCATTCATTCATTCATTCATTCATCTTCTACTGCTATATCCGATCTTCCCTCGGGTCACGGGGAATTTGTGCCTATCTCAGGCGTCTATGGGCATTAAGGCAGGATACACCCTGGATGGAATGCCAACCCATCACACACACACCCACACACACACACACACACTAGGGACAATTTTCCAAGGTGACAATCAACCATACCGTGCATGTTTTTGGACCGGGGGAGGAAACCGGAGAACCCAGAGAAAAACCCCCTGAGGCACAGGGAGAACATGCAAACTACACACACACATGGCCAAGACGGGAATCGAACCCGGACCCTGGCGGTGTGAGGCGAACGTGCTAACCAGTAAGCCACTGTGCCCCTTCCCCGGTGATATATTGAATATTAACATTGATGCTTTTTATATGTTTATGTTTTATATGTATACATCTGGTGCTGGCCTGGCCCTCTCGGTCAAAAGTTAATGTGGCCAAAAAGTTTGCACACCCCTGGAACCCCTCTTAGATGTTGCTGTACCTTGGATTTGGTTTGAGTTTCTATAAAGTCAGATTTCAGCCTCACATCACACTTTCATTCCAATCCATGTGGCTTGAAGCTGTTGCTTTACCAAATCATATTGGTGTGGGAATTTAGAA
>JACRUU010000023.1:3855708-3870708 GCA_030449085.1 Kryptopterus vitreolus
AAAGAAAAGAAAAAAAGCTTTCAAAATAAAATCACAAATGTAAAA
Source organism: Kryptopterus vitreolus (assembly GCA_030449085.1). Lineage (NCBI taxonomy): Eukaryota > Metazoa > Chordata > Actinopteri > Siluriformes > Siluridae > Kryptopterus > Kryptopterus vitreolus. The sequence goes on from JACRUU010000023.1 coordinate 3,855,754, forward strand.
AAAGAAAAAGAAAAAAGGTCATTGTGACATAAAATCACAAATAAAAAAAAGAAGAGAAAAAAGCTTGCAAAATAATATCACAAATTTAAAAAAGAAATAAAAGAAGCTTGCGAAATAAAATCACAAAAAAGAAAAAAACAAAAGCTTGTGAAATAAAATCACAAATTAAAAAAAATGAAAATAAGAAGCTTGCTGTGAAAGAAAATCACAAATAAAAAAAAAGAAAAGAAAATTGTGAAAAAAAATCACTGTAAAAAAAAAACTTGCAAAATAAAATCACAAATTAAGAAAAAGAAAAAGAAATAAAAGGAGCTTGTTGTGAAATAAAGGCAAATGGACACGTTGGGATATCTGAAATCATTAGAGGGCCTGAAACAGAAAAAAGTCCCTGCTGTCGACTCGATTCATCGACTCTGCATGTCTAAACTCTTGGACCGAGAAGGCGTTCGAAAGCACTGCGTTCCAGTCGGTCTAATGGCAGGAGTATTTAAATTCGCCTCGTTCTTCGTGCTGCGTCTTCCGTTTCTCGCGGAGAAGGACTGCCGCTGGGGCACGGCGAGGAAACCGAAAACAAGCGAACCCACTCCCTAATTAGTCGGAGATGAGCTGGCACAGGGCACTGCCCCATATCTCATCCAGCATCTTCTTGTTTTCTCATTGTTATACGCTATAAACAAGCAAATTATAGCGTGCCACAAGGTTCAGTGTTAGGACCCCTGCTGTTCGCAACATTGGAAGGCGTGGGATTAACTTCCGTTGTTATGCTGATGCTAATGAGCTATACATATCAATGAAACCAGATCGATTAGCTAGGTCAACTAAGTGTGTTATAGATTTAAAAGACGGGATGACTTGTAACCTTTTATTTTTTTAATTTGATAAAACAGAGGTATCGGCTAAAAGTCCAGTACACAGAAACTCCAGCATTTCATTTCTTTTATTTATGAGAATGTAACTGCTAATTAACAGTTTGGAAAAGAAACACATAGTAAGCTTGTTTCCATTACCCTTACTGAATACTGGATACGAAGGGACACGGTGGTTTAGTGGTTAGCACGTTCGCCTCACACCGACAGGGTCCGGGTTCGATTCCAGTCTCGCCCACGTGTTTGTGTGGAGTTTGGATGCTCTCCCCGTGCCTCAGGAGGTTTTTCTCCGGGTTCTCCGGTTTCCTCCCCGGTCTAAAAACATGCACGGTAGGTTGATTGGCACCTTGGAAAATTGTCCCTAGTGTGTGTGTGTGTGAATGTGTGTGTGTGTGTCCTGCGATGGGTTGGCATTCCATCCAGGGTGTATCCTGCCTTAATGCCCATAGACTCCTGAGATAGGCACAGACTCCCCGTGACCCGAGGGAAGATCAGATATAGCGGTAGAAGATGAATGAATGAATGAATGAATAAATGGATTCACAAAAACACACATATCGCAAAAAAGTTTTTACGCTCGCACGTGGTGTTTGTTTTAGACGATGCGAAAAAGGAATAATTCGCAAAACTGTAATGGAAACCGATTTTTTCACATTCCAGGTCACATGATTTACCTTGCCTTGCCATGGGCGTGATGCTACAGGTGCTACAAAAGGCGCTATTGCAATACACAGGTCAAAACAAGTGGACACGTTCATCCGGAAATTCTCAATCCACAGGTCCTCGCGCACTATTACCTCCCAGAGCAAGCGCATACGTGGTTGCGCCCAAGTACAGGGGGAATCGCCTTGCCGTTAATGCTTGTATAACACTCCTATTGCTTATGGAAACATCATCATTTCGTAACAGTCTTTTTACCGAGATTTAGAAAATATCGCAAAAGTTTTGCGCTATTTTGTAATGGAAACACGCCTACTATTGTAGGAAAGGCCAGGTGTACCAATTATTTTGTCTATACAGTGTATGTTATACATACACTCTTGTTTGGAGTACAATACATTCATTCATTCATCTTCTACCGCTTTATCCGATCTTCCCTCGGGTCACGGGGAGCCTGTGCCTATCTCAGGCGTCTATGGGCATTAAGGCAGGATACACCCTGGATGGAATGCCAACCCATCGCAGGGCACACACACACACACACACACACACACACACACACACATTCATACACTAGGGACAATTTTCCAAGGTGCCAATCAACCTACCGTGCATGTTTTTGGACCAGGAGGAAACCATAGAACCCGGAGAAAAACCCCCCTGAGGCACGGGGAGAACATGCAAACTCCACACACACATGGCCGAGACAGGAATCGAACCCGGACCCTGGCGGTGTGAGGCGAAAGTGCTAACCACTAAGCCACCGTGCCCCTTTTGGAGTACAATACAATAGTCTTTATTAGTCAGATATAAATTACAGCACAGTGAAATTCTTTTCTTCGTATATCCCAGCTTGTTTGGAAACTGGGGTCAAAGCGAAGGGTCAAACCATGATACGGTGCCTCCTGGAGCACACAGGGTTAAGGGCCTTGCTGAAGAACTCAGAAGCTAGGCGATACCAATGCTCGACCTTCCGATCAGTAGCTCTGCACCTTTAACCACTGAGATACACCCCTCCCTCAAAAAGAAAGGAGAGAGCGTAAAGCCAGTCCCCCACTATCAGAATTTCTGCAGTCGAGATTCCTACATTTGGGGAAGGTCAGGGCAGCCCGAGTGCAATGCTTTGCTTTGGGCAAACCACCTTCCTGATTCTGGTATTTTCCCTGCCTGGTAAAGTATGTTAAAATAATGCAGTACATCTGCTTTGCCTATACGAAGAAGGTAACTTTATTTCATCATTCATTCGGCTGTCTGAGAGACGCGATGTCATCGAATATCAACGCCATATTTTACACTCCGGAAACCCACCCACAGGGGGCAGCAAGTCTAAATTTAACACAAGCACACATCCATTCTCACATTCTCTCCGTTCTCATTGTTTGCACCCCCCCCCCCAAAAATAAAAAAAAGACATGTTACTGTTAATATTTCAACACTCGACATCCACCCGGCCCTGAAATATACAAAGTGCAAGGACTTTTTGATTTCGCCATCCTGTCAGCGCTCACGTCGTCTTGCTGCCAGCCGTGTCACTGTCTGTATAAGCCCTCGCGGACCATGTAATGCGTCGCAGGCTGGAAAGACGCGTCGACACGCGGGAGTCAGTTCTCATCTCGTGCTCCGGCTGTCAGGAGTTTGCGCTTTCACATCTGCATCGCCCCACTGAGAATCGCTCTCTGTTTGGTTACATTTAACAAGTGGACGTAAATATAAATATAAATAAATAAATAAATAAATAAATAAATAAATATATGGCTCCTGCCACACTCCTGTCTTGGTCTTTTGAGAAGATCCCGCCTCGGCAAAAGCGCCAGTCATCTCTTTCTCTCTCTTCGTCTGTTTTCCCCGATTTTAATTGGAAATGCGACAATGACATCGCCGTGAGAATATGATGAACGTGAGGTGAATTGCTTTTGTAGATGTTAGAAAGAAGTTTTCCCGTACAAAAACCCGCACTTTGTAAATTTCCGTTTGGACAAATGGATATTAAAATACCCGTTTCAGTTTGCTTGGTTGTATTGTGATCATTAATACAGTCAAACTAATGTTGGGAAATATCGAACAATACCAGACGAGTACCTGGAAATCATTCATTCATCTTCTACCGCTTTATACGACTTCTCTCTCGGGTCACGGGGGAATCACACACACTCACATTCACACACACATTCATACACTAGGGACAATTTTCCAAGACCGGGGGGAGGAGGAAACCAGAGAACCCTGAGAAAAAAAACCCCGGGGGAGAACATACACATGGTGGAGGCAGAAATCAAACCCCCAACCCTGGAGGTGTGAGGCGAAGGTACTAACCACTAAGCCACCGTGTCCCTTCCTGGAAATCATACTTGAGTTCTATGACCATCAATATCATTTCATTTTATCAGTGTTGGGAAGGTTACTTTGGAAATGTAATAGATTGCAGATTATAAATGACCCTATTCCAAATGTAATAAGTAGTGTACCTTTAAGCACGGTGGTTTAGTGGTTAGCACGTTCGCCTCACACCTCCAGAGTCCAGGTTCGATTCCCGTCTCGGCCATGTGTGTGTGGAGTTTGCATGTTCTCCCCGTGCCTCAGGGGGTTTTTCTCCGGGTTTCTCCGGTCCGGTTCTCCGGTTCCCGGTTGCCTCCCGGTCCAAAAACATGCACGGTAGGTTGATTGGCACCTTGGAAAATTGTCCCTAGTGTATGAATGTGTGTGTGTGATTGTGAGTGAGTGTACCCTGCGATGGGTTGGCATTCCATCCAGGGTGTATCCTGCCTTAATAGACGCCTGCCTTAATCAGGCCCATAGACGCCTGAGATAGGCACAGACTCCCCATGACCCGAGGGATGATCGGATAAAGCGGTAGAAGATGAATGAATGAACTTTATAAAAGTAAAGTAACTGAGTACATTTGATTACATACATTTGTCCACTAGGTGGCGCTTACTGAAATTAACATTTCAAACCCTTGGAAAAAGTAGGTTATACATTTCGGAACTGAGCTGCATCAGAATCAGATTGTTGACATGTGGTGTGGGGGGGGGTTGTGGATAATTTTATGTTGACATGGGGTTTGGGTGGTGGTCTTTGGGATTTGTAATATTTGACATTTCTAATTTAATTACATGTTTTATTTTCTCAGTAACTATAACGAATGACTTTTATTTTGTAATTAAATTACATAACGCCGTTACATGTAACTAATGTAACTCCCCAACACTGCATTTTATCCGAATTCTACTTTTCCAGCCATTCTAATGATCTCTAATCCTCACTTCCATAAACACCTGCATGTTTTTATTAACTGACCCATCACCTCTAGTGTAATGTGCATGCCTCTGTTCTAAGGCTGGATTCTGTCAATGCATAAGTCAATTAGCATCCAGCGTTCCTGGCCGATGTGTGAGACGACTCAGCAGCTTTTCCAGGGGCGATTTGCTCATCAGGGGGCACCCGGAGCCACGTCTGCTTTAAATCTTTACCCGTTTACCATACTGTAAATGACAAAAGACAAACACAGTACAGGACAGGAGAAAGGACGCTGGAGACGCTTTGTGATTTATTACCTTCTTATCCCCGATGTTCCCAGGGGAGACAGCGGATCCACTGCACCCATAACCAGGCTAAAGAGCTTATCGAGGGTGAATGAATAATTGAAGGCTTCTAATCTGCTGCCTTTTTTTTGATGGACAGTAAAGGACTTTATATTATTCTAAAAGGCTACAACTTTCCAAAATGTATTTCAGACAGCTGCCAAAGGCAACTGTAATGAGTCCGGGGGAGAACGTTTTATTCACGAGAAAGAGCTGATTGAGACAAAAAGGTATAGATGGGGATCAAAACATGGAGACTGAGAGTCGATGCCTGTGAAGCGAGGAGCTGGAGGGACATGGTTTCATCAGGAGGTGGATGGGAAAATGGGGGGGTCCATGGCCTCGGAAAAAGCCATAAGGGCAAGGGAACATGGCAGAAAGGAGAGGTGAAGTGCTCAGGGGAGGGAATATGGCTTGATCATAACTAGAAGGTGGAGGAAACTCATTCATTCATTCATCTTCTACCGCTTTATCCGACTCCACTCTCGGGTCGCGGGCAACCTGTGCCTTTCTTTAGGAATACCAACCCATCACAGACAGACACACACACACACACACACTAACATTCACACACTAGGGACAATTTTCCAAGGTACCAATTAATCTACTGTGCATGCTTTTGGACCGGGAGGAAACCGGAGAACCTGGAGAAAAACCCCAGAGGCACAGGGAGAACATGCAAACTCCACACACACATGGCCGAGACGGGAATTGAACCCGGACCCTGGAGGCGTGATGCGAACGTGCTAATCCACCATGCCCCCGGTGGAGAGAAAGCTCTATAACGAGTCCAGGGAAGTGCATTTTTCATGGAAGAGTTGGCTGTGATTGGCCCAGAGGCATAGTGGAGGTGGAGGTGAACCAGAAGAAATTAGACTCTGGTAAACCCTGGTGTGGAAGCCCTGAAGTATCCCCACATCGTCCCGAAACCACCACCATGTTCTCCATTTTGGAATGAGTTTCAATTCTTCTAACCATTGAGACCATTTCAAGCAAAAGGTTTTTAAGTGAATTATTCTTATATAGTGTGGGGGTACGGTGGTTTAGTGGTTAGCATGTTTGCCTCACACCGCCAGGGTCCGGGGTCGATTCCTGTCTCGGCCATGTGTGTGTGGAGTTTGCATGTTCTCCCCGTGCCTCAGGGTTTTTTTCTCCGGGTTATCCGGTTTCCTCCCCAGTCCAAAAAACATGCACGGTAGGATGATTGAAACCTTGGAAATTTCTCCCTAGTGTATGAATGTGTGTGTGAATGTATGTGTGTGTGTGTGTGTCCTCCGATGGGTTGGCATTCCATCCAGGGTGTATCCTGCCTTAATGCCCATAGACGCCTGAGATAGGCACAGACTCCCCGTGACCCGAGACCCATCGGAAGATCGGATAATTCATCCAGGGTGTATCGCCTTAATGCCCATAGAAGATAGAATCCCCGAATGAATGAGATTGATGAATGAATGAATGAGATGTGGGTGTGAGTGAACTTTATTTAAGTTTGTCCATTTGGGAAGATCTTTTAACTTCACTAAGTCAAATATTAATGTATATCTTAAAAAAAAGATTCAGGAGAAATTGCTAATGGATGATCTGGTTTGGTTAAACATATATGTGTTTACTCAGCATACATTTACTCCCCTGTCATTACCAATTATACATCCTCGTATTTTGCCAAGTGCCATTACACCAGGCGCGTTTCCATTACCCTTCAAAATTTAAAATGAAAGTACGCCTAATGGTTTACTGGTTAGCACGCTCGCCTCAACCGCCAGGGTCCGGGTTCGATTCCCGTCCACGGCCATGTGTGTGTGTGGAGTTTGCATGTTCTCCCCGTGCCTCAGGGGGGTTTTTCTCCGGGTTCTCCGGTTTCCTCCCCCGGTCCAAAAACATGCACGGTAGGTTGATTGGCACCCTTGTAAAAATTGTCCCTAGTGTATGAATGTGTGCGTGAATGTGTGTGTGTGTGTGTGTTTGCAATGGGTTGGCATTCCATCCAGTGTGCATCCTGCCTTAATGCCCATAAACAACTGCCTGAGATAGGCACAGACTCCCCGTGATCCAAGGGAAGATGGGATAGAAGCTGGTATGAATGGATGAATGAATGAATGAATATGTCTAATGGATACCTGTCCAATTCACGAAAACACACACATATCGCAAAAACGTTTTTACGCTTGCACGAGGTGCACATGATCTACCTTGCCTTGCCTTGGGCGTGATGCTTCAGGTGCTACAAGAGGCCCTATTGCACTGCACAGCTATAAAAAAACACAGACACGTTCTTCCAGAAATTCTCAATCCACAGGTCCTCACCTCCCAAAACAAGCGCATACGTGGCCGCGCCCAAATACAAGTAACACCTCACCGTTAATGCTTGTATAACGCGCATACGTCTCCGATTACAAAGAAAAACGCCTAATACATTGGCATTATATGTAACCCATATGCATTATATGAGTTTTAGTCGCATAATATGGTTCATGGAAACACAGCGTCATTTTTTATAACATTTTTTATCAACATTTAGAAAATATAATATTTATATATATATAGAATATATATTTATATATATTATATATTATTTTTTTTTTTCATTTCTAACCAAATAATATCAGTAAACTAGTAAGCATCACACGGTATACGTCATAAAAGCTTGACCAAATAGAAGGTGACCAAATACTTTTGAATAAAAATGGGGAGTGGAAAACCAGTATTGGTTTGTCCTACCATTTGTGCATTGTGTGTGTGTGTGTGTTTGTGTGGGGGTGTGTGTGTGTGTGTGTGTGTGTGTGGGGGGGGGGGGTTTTGGGGGTGAATCCCGCGATGGCGATTAAGGATTTATTCAGGGCCGTCTTCATGCGCTCTTATCTCTCACACACAAGCGAAATTGATCTCCAGTCCTACAACTGACTGTAAACGCACTACAAAAAGGCCGGTGGTGTTTTATCAGTATATTTATACACTTCTATTTATTTATGTTCCACCCGCCAAATAGGCGGATTCGTTTCGGAATGTGCATTAGGCCGAAGATGGTGCAATAAATAAATAAACAAATAAATAAAAGAAAATAAAAATCAAATAAATATATAAACGAGAGCAGCGATTTCAGAAAACTACAGGGTGCACTGGTGGAATATAAATGTTTAATAGAGGTTGGTGTAGAAATGAGCTGAAGGACATATTGCTCCTCTTTCCATCTCTCGCTCCCTCCCTCCCTCCCTCTCTCTCTCTCTCTCTTTTCTCTCTTGTTCTCTCTTTTCTTTCTTTTTTCGCCCCTCAGAGGCACCCTGTCAACCAGGCCATATCGCTACTACTTAGAAGAGCAGCACTTCTGGTTTCAAACACTTCAAAATGACTACAAACACCCCTTTTTTTATTTATTTTTTGTCTTTTTTTTTCTTTTCCTATCATTAATCTTCTATAGTGGGTTTTTCATGTAAGCATATTCAAACAGAATTTTATTAAGACAGATAGATTCTTTATAATGCATATATGAATGTATTATGAAAAATATTGTTACATAATAATAATATAATAATATAATAATAATATAATATTTATCTCTCTCTCTATAAAAACTCTCTCTAGCTATTATATATATATTATATATATATATAATATATATATTTTAATATATTAATTTCTTGTTAATTTCAGTGTTAATTCTGGTTGTTTAGTTTTTGTTTTAATTGTGAAATATGGGACGTGGCTCCTTTAAGAATTCTTTTCCAGTTGTTTTTCCATATAAATTGGTGATACGGTTTTAGGTTATACGGAAGCGCATTGCATTCACAAAAAGTATGCTGTCACAAAAAAATGTGCTTTTATTGCGTAATACGGATTTGGGAATTGCGATGCGCTTGCGTAAGGTTCCATACGGTAATATACGCTAATATAGTGAGGAGATCGTACCTGTAGTAAATGCGCAGCTAGTAGGTGTAATTCAGGGAAATTTAGGAAGCGTGAGTGGATGCACTGAACGTTTATTTATTCATTTGTTGTTGTTTGTTGTTGTTCCGGTTTCGTTCACTTGCAGAGTGAAGGAGCGGATCACTCACATAGTATTGCACACTGCGTTAATCACATGTTAATACCAATAGTGCTGTTAAAGTGAATTTGCCTTATATATACAAACAACACACACACACACACACACACACACACACACACACACACACAATATATATATATATATATATATATATCTCAAAAGCAGTACAACAACCTCTAAGTGATAATGAACCGGATCAGATAAAAGTGTTCATATCTAAGTGCAGAAAAAGCAGAGCAAATGTTTCTGCATTAAGATGTTATTTCAACATTTATGAAAGGAGGTTTCAGTCGGGGCTTTGAGTTGAAGCCGTTCCTTTAAGATTCACCGCCGCGGGGAAAGTCTTCAGGACAGCCAACTTTTTTTTTGCTTGGATGTTTCACGGTTATCTTTTTTTGTCCGATTAACTCTGAGGCGGCGATAAAAGAGAGGATCTACCAGGAGAACTGAAATAATAGAAACAAACATATTTCATTGGACTTTTTTTTTCTTTACAATATTGAAGGTAGCTGTGTTGTTCAAATGAACTGCGGAGATTCAGGAGAAGAGATGCATGTTTTTTTGTCACATGTAAAGTCCACACTGCAAAAACTGCAATCTAAGAAAGGACATAAAAGCTAGTTATTTCTAGCCGTGAAAGAAAATAAAGGCTTAAAAATCATATTAAGTCTCATCACAGTAAGTAAAATTGTTCAGTAAATGTTTACTTGTTTTGAGCAACATTTTCATTGGAAATAAGCGACTGATTTAAAGTGCAAGAAAAGTGAATGTTCAAATTGAATTTTAAGACGGAAAATCTGTATTTAGGGTACGGTGGTTTAGTGGTTAGCACGCTCACACCGCCAGGGTCCGGGTTCGATTCCCGTCTCGGCCATGTGTGTTTGGAGTTTTGCATGTTCTCCCCGTGCCTCTGGGGGTTTTTTTCTCCGGGTTCTCCGGTTTCCTCCCCCGGTCCAAAAACATGCACGGTAGGTTGATTGGCACCTTGTAAAATTGTCCCTAGTGTATGAATGTGTGCGTGAATGTGAGTGTGTGTGTGTGTGTGCCCTGTGATGGGTTGGCATTCCATCCAGGGTGTATCCTGCCTTAATGCCCATAGACGCCTGACATAGGCACAGACTCCCCGTGACCCGAGGGAAGATTGGATAAAGTGGTAGAAGATGAATGAATGAATGAATGAATGTTGCAAGTAGGGCATTATTTGCAGTGCATCAAACAGTATTCCTGGAGCCAAAAACAGGGTTAAGGGCTTTGCTCTGGGGATCAACAGAGACAGTTTTGGCAGTGCAAGTTGTGAATATTATGACGTAGAATTCTTTAAATAATTACAAATAAAAGAACACACTTGGTAATAAGAGGTAATAAGAGCTCACCGGTTAAAGGCATTGGACTTTGGATCAGGCCCATAACCCTCTATTGCACGGTTGAAAGTCGCTGTATCTAAGGGTACTGCAAAATGCTATAAATGTAAAATGAAAGTCTTGAGGAGGCAAATGGAGCGAGATCATTCATGTTTATGGCATTTGGCAGAGGCCCTTTTCCAGAGCGACATACATTTAATCTCATTCTCACAACTGAGCATTAATGGGGTTAAGGGCCTTGCTCAGGGACCCGGGAGTTTCAGCATGACCTGACTGGGACTTGAACTGACAACCCTGTGAATGCAAATTTCAAACACTCAACTACCACGTCCCCTAGACTACCGTGGAAAAAACAATTCCATATAAGTCTCCATTCATTCATTCATCTTCTACCGCTTTATCAAATCTTCCCTTGGATCACGGGGAGTTTGTGCCTATCTCAGGCGTCTATGGGCATTAAGGCAGGATACACCCTGGATGGAATGCCAACCCATCGAAGGACACACTCACACACACACATTCATACACTAGGGACAATTTTCCAAGGTGCCAATCAACCTATCATGCATGTTTTTGGACCGGGAGGAAAACGGAGAACCACGGAGAAAAACTCCCTGAGACACGGGGAGAACATGCAAACTCCACACACACATGGCCGAGACAGGAATCGAACCCCCAACCCTGGAGGTGTGTTAACCACTAAGCCACCGTGCCCCATTTTAGTCTCCATTAGCTATAATAAAAAAACACTTCTGGAAAGATGTTTCGCTTGATGTCGGAAGGTGTTTGGGAAGATTTTTGGTCACGAGGGTGCGGCGACGAGGCCTCGGGTGCAGTCAGCATTCACCATGATGTTCAATAGGGTTGATGTCTGTAACAGGCCATTTAAGATCTTCCAGTCGTCCTATGCAAATGTGTGTATGGAAGAACTACATCGTCCTGGAAATGGCAGGTGTCCCAATATCTCAATATAATGCACACTCAGGTCAAAAAGTAGCTTTGTGGCTTTCATGAACTCTATTTTCAAAGGATGGCGCTATGAAGGCAGCTGGGGGATTATATCAGGGCCAGATGAAAGCACCCATTTGTGATCTGTGTTTGATGGCAAAATTGTATTCCATCTTTAGTAATCTATGGTGGTTTACAGTCATGGAAAAAAAGACGGATTAATGGCGGCTTCTTGCATCGGGGGCTTCTACTCAGAGCTGAATCAGGTCAATGTTCAATGTTTAATGTACAAATAAATGAGTATACATGCATTGTAAAGGTAATAATTAGAGCTGTCAATTGATTCTAATATTATTTTTTCAATGTACTATGAATTAACACTTTTTATATTTCTAATACTCTATATGACTATATATCTATATCTATCTATCTATCTATCTATCTATCTATCTATCTATCTATCTATATCTATATATATATATATATATATATATATATATATATATATTATAGTTATCTACCGCTATATCCAATCTTCCCTCGAGTCCACTGGGAACCTGTGCCTATCTCAGGCGTCAGGGCACACACACACACACACACACACACACACACACACACACACACACACACACAAATTTTCCAAGCTCTGCCAATCAGCCTACCATGCATGTTTTTGGACTGGGAAGGGAAAACCGGAGAACCCGGAGAAAAACCCCTGAGGCACGGGGAGAACATGCAAACACATATATATATATATATATATATATATATATATTATATATATATATATATATATATATATATATATATATATATAGAGTTTTTGAATGTATATATTATATTAAATACTTTTAATAGAAATTTGAATAATTAGGCTATAATAAGGCTATTTAATATAACAAAATTTAAAACTATATAAACACATTTGAACCGAAATTAAATTCATTTTATAAATAATATAAAGCCTTTTTAATAGAAATTACAGTAATGAACAAAAATATTTTCAAGACATTTTTAGCTAAAAATAATTAGTAGATTGTTTTTAATCCCCCCCCAACAGCCATGTTAACCAGGTCTCCTCAGTCCACTGCATATAAAATGCTCCACTGAAAGACTGCTGCAAGTGAGGAATTTTTCACTATTAAAGAAAGCTATGGCCAGGTTACGGCCCTGACGGATGCGTTTGGTTTACAGAAGCTTGTACAAACTCACCCGTGCCTTCTTAAAGGATCCCGAGCCGGAAAGGTCTGGGGCATTCTGTTGCCTTGTAAATATGAGGATGTTGTGTGGCCTGTAGGGGGCATCTGTGTCTATACTTAGATTACTTAGCATCTATACTTAGTCTATATAGATGCGTATAAATAGAAATTATTTTCTTTACTGTGTGTAGTGAAAATGTGCGTGTGTGTGTGTGTGTGTGTGTGTGTGTGTGTGGTGTGTGAAACCCTTTATTTTAACCCTATATTAATCAGTAGGGGGGGCACGGTGGTTTAGTGGTTAGCACGTTCGCCTCACACTGCCAGGGTCCGGGTTCGATTCCCATCTCGGCCATGTGTGTGTGTGGGGTTTGCATGTTCTCCCCGTGTCTCAGGGAGTTTTTCTCCGATTTCTCCGGTTTCCTCCCGGTCCAAAAACATGCACGGTAGGTTGAGTGGCACCTTGGAAAATTGTTCCTAGTGTGTGAATGTTTGTGTGAGTGTGAATGTGCCCTGTTATGGGTTGGCATTCCATCCAGGGTGTATCCTGCCTTAATGCCCATAGACGCCAGAGACAAGCACAGGCTCCCCGTGACCCGAGGGAAGATCGGATAAAGCGGTAGAATATGAATGAATGAATGAATGAAATAATCAGTATAAATGATGTTGTGTGAACACGGGTAATAGTAAGACTTTGATACACCTGTTATATTCCAGCAATAGCAGAAAGAGGGAGAGAATGAACAGCACTCCTAAAGCAAGAAACCCTTAAACAAAATTCACAATGCAGCTTGCTACAGACTGGTGTCGAGAGCTCTGACTCCCAAAAAAAAAATCAAGACATGGAATTCAGGCATGATTAGACGCCTCCTAGTGGTTGGTAAAAGCAACAGCGTCATGCAACATGGATCTTGAAATTGCAAAGTCAGCGCTTTTTAAGCCTACTGGCTTTACGGTACAAAGATGACTCTGACCCTAGAAACACCTGCTATGTAGAAGTGGAAGCTCAGTGTTTAGGCATTGGCCTCTAGACCAGAAAATCACTGGTTCAAATCCTACCACCACTGACCTGCCACTAGAGGGCGCTAGAGCAAGACCCCTTAAGCCTCAGTTTTAAGTCATCGTATAAATGCCTTCAAATCGATTTCTTCTGGAGTGGAACAAAATACCAAAAATAAACAGCTATTAAAGTCACACGAAAATATTCCAGCTTGTTCCGTTCACTATAGATGCGGGTTGCTAGCTCTGACTAGTGTCCTATTAAAGGATATGGAATTCAGGCATGCTTATACGCCTCCTAGTGGTGGGTAAAAGAAACAGCTTCCGAAATTACAGAAACACCTGGAAACAAATAGCACGAGGTAGGTGGTAGCTCAGTGGTTAAGGTATTAGCCTCTGGACTGGAAGGTCACAGGTTCAAATCCCACCACCACCAAGCTGTCACTAGTGGGCCCTTTAGCAAGGCCCTTAACCCTCAGTTGTAAGTTTCCCTGGATAAGGTTGTATCTGCTAAATGTAAATTGGAAAGGTGGTAGCTTAGTGGTTAAGGTATTAGCCTCTGGACTGGAAGGTCACAGGTTCAAATCCCACCACCACCAAGCTGTCACTAGTGGGCAAGGCCTTCAGCAAGGTCCTTAAAGCTCAAATGCAAGTTGCTCTAGATAAGTGCGCAGGGTCAGCCATGATATAGCACCCCTGGTGCACAGAGGGTTAAGGGTCTGGCTCAAGAACCCCCGACCTTCTGATCAGCAGCCCGGCGCCTTAGACCACTGAGCTACACCCCCTCCTATTCTGGAACTCTCCTGAAACAGTGAGTTTTAAGAGCAGGCTCTGACGGCTCACTAATCCATTTGACCAGGTGTAATGAAACATAGAGTTGTCCGAGGCCATGGTTCTCAGTCACAAATCAGTGGTTTTCAGGGTGGGGGTGAGAATTCCTGCCTCAATTGAAGGAGTTTAAATATTATGGGGTCTTAGTCATGAGTGGTGAAGCGGTCCGCCATGGTGAAGAAGGAGCGGAGCTGCAAGGCAAAGCTCTCGGGTGTCCCTGGGATTATTCTTGACACCCTACCTGCTCTTGTTTCCTGTCTCAGATCCTTGTTCTTCCCGGCCTGGACCTCAGACTGTTAAGGTTTGTGTGTTTGCCTGTTCTTCTCTGCCCTGTTGCCGTGCCTGATTTTGCACTGTTTTAGATTAGGTTTAGATTTCCTGTTGCTTACACCCCAGACTGTTTTTGCCTTGCCCTTTTGTTTTTCTGCAGCCTGTTCATTAAAAGTCCATTATTATTTCATCCTGCATCCG
>JACRUU010000023.1:3875708-3893208 GCA_030449085.1 Kryptopterus vitreolus
TAGTGGCAGCTGGGCTACCACCTCGCACAAGAAGGCAGCAATTTCAACAAGGCTCTGGGTTACTGATCAAGAGGTTGCAGGTTTTAAGCCCGAGTATCGGTAAGCTGCTGCACTTGGGCCCTTGAGAAAGGCCCCCAAATGTTTGTTCCAACAGGTGCTGTATTATGGCTGATCCCTGTGACCCAAGAGAAGATCAGCATACATACACACACCACACGCATATATATATATATATATATATATATATATATATATATGATTTATCTATATATATCTATATATATATATATATATATATATATATATATATATAGATATATATATATATATATATATATATATATATATATATCATATATATATATATTCATAACATATATGCCATATATATATATATATATATATATATACTATATCTATATATATATATCTCATATATCTATCTGTCTCTCTATATATATCTCATATCTATCTTTGTATGCATGTTGTCTATGGATGCCGATCTTCACCGGGATCAGCCATATATATATATAATATAGATATATATATATATATATATATATATATATATATATATATATATATATATATATATATATCTATATATCAACCAAAACAATAACAACAATGTGTGTTTAAGTTGCATTTAATAAAATCACATTTAAAACTCACAGCAATCATGTAATTAAATATTTGAATTGCCATTATATATATATATATATATATATAATATATATCTATATCTATATATATATATATATATATTTTATATATATATATATCTATATATAGTTACAGTTTGTTTCCACACGGACAGCTTTAATGCCGGATGTTTGCTTCATGGCTGATTTTGGTGCTTGATTTGAGCGCAGTGAAGTATTTTTTCTTTTCTCATTAAAGAAAGGATGCCATGAATTCATGTGTGGCATTGAAGGATGTAATTTCCCTGCTTATATATTTATTTACATATATTACACATGTACATAATGGTAGCTGTGAAACACTTGGGGATGTGCTAGCCTAGGGGTTAAGGCATTACGGTTGTCGATCTGAAAGTCGTGACCTTCAAATAGTCGCTCCGTTGTATAAATGAGACGAATGTAATTCCCTCTGGATAAAGTCGTCTGCCAAATGCCATGAATGTAAATAAAAACAAGTTCCCAGATGATGCTTTCCACCAAAAGAGCAAATATCTTTGGGGTTTGAATTGTCCTATTTGTTGTATAAGGGATATTTGAAAATCATGAAAATTCCATCACTCTGACGTGTTTAAATAGAACGGAAGGCTTTTAAATCACAATTTGAAGGACTTATTTACTTACGTCCCATGACTTGATAAACAAACAATAACAAGAAACAAGAACCTTGTAACCAAATATCCTGCTTTTCCTCATGCACAGAGACCAGAGTTCATTTGTTCATCTTTGCATTTTTCTCGCCTTCTCGTCCCTCTGTGGAACACCAGACCCGATGAAACCAAGACCAGTCGATTCGGTCGACTTCCAGTGAGGAGAAATGTAACAAAACAGGAAAAAATAAAAACAACAACAACAACAACGACACACCATATGATGCGACAGCTGTCCTGGAAGACGCTCTGCTCTGCGAGCCTTGGCTGTGTTTGGAGTGTAATGAGGGGGTTTCGAAGCACTTGTGGAGCTTCAATTACGCAGTTCTTGGATGGGAGGAGAAGGTGTGTATAAATGAAATTTGTTCATGTACGCGAGAGGCTTGACAATTCGATTAAACGGGGAGACGACCGTGTCCGTGTCCTCGTCCGTGGGTGCCGTGCATTATGATTATCGTGGATGGCTCTTTGTGCCAGAAAACCAACACACACACACACACACACACACACACACACACACACACACACAATGATGGGGAGTAACTAGTTACATGTAACGGCATTACGTAATTTAATTACAAAATAAATGTAACATATGAAAATGCTAAAGATTACAAATAAGGTTACATCAGAACAATTTCATGTAAAATCAGTGCTTTAGACTACTGCAGCGGGTCTCAAAAAGCGGGCACCGGCACAGCTCGATGCTGAGGAAGGTGCATAAATCCCCGGGGAATATGCTTTTCTACGGTACTATAATAAAGTATAATTGCACATCCAGTACAGTAGGTGGCAGTGGCACTCTCAATCTAGGAGTATGAGCAGGGACCAACGTAGCGTATCAAACATGTACCCCACCCTCATCAACATACATATTTATATATATATATATATATATATATATATATGTATAACCGATTTTTCCTATGAATGTTAACTTAAAGAGCCCCCTAGTGGACGAATGAAAGTATTCAAGTGTAATCACTTACTTTACTTACACTTACACTAAGTTACACTATTTATTAAATTTTCAATGGGGTCATATGCAATCTGTAATATATTACATTTCCAAAGTAACCTTCCCAACACTGCACACACACACACACACACACACACACACACACACACACACACACACACACACACACACACACACACACACACACGCTGGACAATGCTACTGCTAATAAGGACCTGCTATTATGCAAGAGAATAGGTTTTTATTTAGCCAGTCCTTTGAATAGCCTCAGTCTCTTTAAAGCGCGCCGTCATGTACGGTCACGAGAACGACACAGCGTCATCGTCCATCGTCAGCAGGATATTGTGTTAACTTGCAAACTAATGCTTCGCCTTTGTAGCTGTTTCCGTGGAAACATGAGACTGGTGCAGTATAGATTCAGGCATCGCATGTTTCTCTTCAGCGAGCGTTTTTCTGCACACTGTTAATTGTATTTCATTACGGAACTTCGTTTATCTACAGCAATAGAGATAATGTACAGAACCGCATGTACAATACCGCAACAGTTAGTAAAACAAAAAACGCAACAGTTAGTAAATGTATTAGTAAAATAATAATAACATAAACATTTATTTTTTATAAACAAATTATAAACAAATTTAGTTTACTGGACAAGAATGCATTGCAGCCTTAAAGCTAAATCCCCCCCCCTTATATTATCGCTTCCTTTAAAAAGCACACCAGCAGTTCTGATACAGCACATATGCACACAATGATATGTGCACTCGCTGCATTTTATGCAAGCCGTCGTCCTGCTGCAGCTCAGGTGATGTGTGTTTGAGAATTGAGCCTCTTGGGAAATTAAAATGTTATGTTTGTTTTTCCAGCATCACAGGCATAAAGTCATTATTGCGCGTTCGTGTATAAACGTGTGGCGTTTAAAGGATTTCTTTACATTACATCACGGATTCGGAAAGTGGACACACGTCCTCTCGTGACACCGTTTCTCTCCTGAATGACCCCCTCTAAGGTAAGGTAGACCTCTAAGCCAGGTAGACTTTATTAATATATATATATATATATATATATATATATATTGGCTATATATATATATATATATATATATATATAAAAGCACAAATTTATTTTTTTAACAACGTTAATTTGAATAACACGCGATGAATCCGGGACACATTTCTGTTTTTTTTTTGCCACAAATATAAATGAATAAATATAATAGAGATGTAATTTAAATTTAAATTAAAATTTTAAATGTCCGTATGGAAATGTTGCAAAACTCTTAATCATTTATTTCATTTTATCTATTAATTTAATTTTTGGCCATTTAATTGATTGCTCAATCTAATCATGTATTGCATTTTCTTCGATTTATTCTAGATCTATATTTAAAAATAATTCATTTTAATAAAATATTATTTCATAATATATATGAGATTTAAATGTGCGATTCCCGTCTTGGCCATGTGTGTGTGGAGTTTGTGCATGTTCTCCCCGTGCGTCAAGGAGGTTTTTCTCCGGGTTCTCCGGTTTCCTCCCGGTCCAAAAACATGCACGGTAGGTTGATTGGCACCTTGGAAAATTGTCCCTAGTGTATGAATGTGAATGTGTGTGTGTGTCCTGCGATGGGTTGGCATTCCGTCCAGGGTGTATATGGAATATACAGGTATATCTTGACATGGAATTTTGTGTGTGTGTGTGTGTGAACTCCATTCACCCAGAGCACTGAAACACATTCACTCCACTTTCTACTAAATAAAATATCCCATGAAGGCCCCACGTCCTTAATATTAAGCATGTTATTCATTTTCAGTCCTTAAATGTGCATAACTAAAAAAAGAATTATTCCCTTCTTAAAAACATGTAAAAATAAAAAAAACTGTATTAATGCATCCCACCTGCTTGCAATCGACTTATAATTACTGCTCCTTTTTGCAGCATTGTATTATCACAGAGACTGATTGATTGCCGTGTAATGAGTGTAATTAGTGTAACACTCCTGTGCACTGACACGTGGTGTGTGTGTGTGTGTGTGTGTGTGTGTATGTGTGTGTGTGTGTGTGTGTGTGTGTGTGTGTGTGTGTGTGTGTGTGTGTGTGTGTGTGTTGTGTGAAAGCGTCTCTCCGTTCTCCATACTCAGACCTGTTTCTGATTGAAACACTGCTTTAACAACTCCAGCCTCTGTTTGGTTTTACACGGATGACCATTTGAATTTAACTGAAGCAAAATTCATCTTTAGGGATGATCTATCTATCTATCTATCTATCTATCTATCTATCTATCTATCTATCTATCTATCTATCTATCTATCTATCTATCTATCTATCCATCCATCCATCCATCCATCCATCCATCCATCCATCCATCCATCCATCCATCCATCCATCCATCCATCGATCTATCTACATTTATGGTATTTTGCCAGGCGCCCTTATCCAGAGCGACTTACAACTGAGCAATTGAGGAATAAGGGCCTTGCTCATGGGCCCACTAGTGGTAGCTTGGTGGATGTGGGGTTTGAACCCGTGACCTTCTGTTCCAGAGTCCAACACCTTAACCACTAAGCCACCACCTCCCACTATCTATCTTTCTATCTATCTATCTATCTATCTATCTATCTATCTATCTATCTATCTATCTATCTATCTATCTATCTATCTATCTATCCATCCATCCATCCATCCATCCATATATCTATCTATCTTTCTGTCTATCTATCTATCTATCTATCTATCTATCTATCTATCTATCTATCTATCTATCTATCTATCTATCTATCTATCTATCTATCTATCTATCTATCTATCTATCTATCTATCTATCTATCTATCTATCTATCTATCTGTCTGACTGTATGGATGTCTGAATGTCTATCTATCTATCTCTACCTATTTTTATGTCTGTCTGTCTGTCTACCCATCCATCCATCCATCCATCCATCCATCCATATCTCCATCCATCCATCTATCTCTATCCGTATGGATGTCTGTCTGTCTATCTATCTGTCTATACCTATCTTTATGTATGTCTCTCTGTGTATCCATCCATCCATCCATCCATCTATCTATCTATGGGCTATTTAGAAGAACCAATCCACCAACAAGGCAGTTTTGTGACACTGCGAGGAAAACACAAATGAAAAAAACCACTGAGGAATTTTACACCAGGAATCTTTGCGGAATTCTACACCAGGAAACTGCATGGAGAGATGGAGAGATGGAAAATGTGGAACCATCTTCCGAATGAAATCAGGAAACCTTTGGATGCTTCTTTTGGCTAATCTCAGGTAAGTCAGGATTGGTTGGAGGATTGCGAGCGGAAGGTTCAAATCCCAGCATCGCTAATCAACACCAAGCTTCCACAGGTTGGGCCCTTGAGAAAGGCCCTTAACCCTGCTTGTGCTAAATGTAAACTCAAACACGAAGACCGAAGAGCAAGAAATGATCTCCGGAATCTCTGATCACAAGCGCTGCATTTCATACGCAGTGAAGTCCTTTAGCAGTCGATCGGCGCCGTTTTCGAATCGAAAGTTCCAGAAGAAACGGGTTCGATTGTGAAAAGCCGCCGTATTTCAAAGCTCTGTATAGAATAAAGGATGGAGCGGGAAGGGGGGGGGGGGGGAACGAGCACTTAAGAGACAGAGAGAAAGGGCGATGGTGATTACTCGATGGATTCAGAGAAGAATTTCTTCACTGGCTGAAAAGCAAAGTAGACAATGCATCAGTGCAAGGAAGAATAATCAGAGAGAACGAAAGAGAGAGAGAGAGAGAGAAAGAGAGAGAGATATATCTCAGATGTTAACAAGATCCTTCCAATAGAAGGCCTGCATCTCTCTCTCTCTCTCTCTCTCCTCTTTCTTTCTCTCGTTTCGACTCACAATGGCTGACCACAGACTTCCTCAACTCTTCACCAGTGTCGCAAAATGTTCCAGGCAGGTTTTCATCACACCATCCCAGCGTTTTCTCTTTCGCCTGAGACAAAAGCGCGACCTTTTCCAAAACTCCGAGAGCGTAATTAATCCCTGCCACTTTCCCCCTCTTTTCATACCTCGTTTTTTTTTCTTTCTTTCTTTCTTTTTTCCAGCTTGGTTCCTTCCTTCATGCTATTAGCAATTAGCTTACAAAATCCGTTTCTTATTTTATTGCTCAATTTCCTCACAAAGCACATATTAGCTAATAGACGTCCTGCTAAACATTTATAACACTGATATAATACAGGCTTTAACCAGAGGTTTTTTTTTTCCCCCTCTCTCCTTCAGACAGCCGTTTTTCTTTCGGCCTTTTATTATTTTTTTTTTAGAGGCCGTGGTATTTATAGCCATAATTGAACAACGTCGGGTCTTCAGGTTCAATTGGAGTCAAAATGGCCGGAGCCAGGAAAGGATGAAAAATGGCTCTCTTTTAAATGCTAATCAGTGTAGTTAGCATTGAACTCTCCTGCTTGGTTAGCAGAAAAAAAAAAGAAGGAAAAAAAAATGATTCAGGATACACACACATTCCTTATTCAGACACGCTGTTGTATATCGGCTCTTATCGCCTCGCACTATATAATAACAAGCGCAATTTATTTTTCCTGACTAATGTTTATTTGGGGTAATGGGACTTGGAATGGCTTCATATGTGGAGAACTTGGTTTTATCCATAAAAGTTTCAGTCTCTACTTTAGCGTTAGAGTCAGGAATAACACAAAGAGGCACAAAACACAAACACACACACACACACACACAAAACAAAGGGGCAGAGATTTGATTGATTGCAGGTTGCACAAAATGATCAGGAAACATAAAGAGAAAGGATGAAGTCGTCTCTGGGATGTGTTGTGTTAAGCAGTACACAAACCAGCATCTTCTGCCTTATAACACTTATCTTTACACTTTTGTGGGGTTTTCTATAAATGCTAACATTACAGTAATATTATATGTTATTATTTTATTCATATATCTGAGCAGCTATGGGGCCTTGCTCAGGAGCCCCAGATTGGATGCGTGGTGTGAATGGGTTTTGAACTCAAATCCTTCATTTTATATATATATATATACATATATCTATATATATATATATATATATATATATATATATATATATATATATATATATATATATATATATATATATTATATATATATATTCAATCATTCATATCTTCTACCCATCTACCGCTTTATCATATGTTATCCGATCTTCCCTTTGGGTAGTCTGTGCCTATCTCAGGGCATTAAGGCAGGATACACCCTGAATGGAATGCCAACCCATCGCAGGACACACACACTCACACACTCACACACATTCATACATTAGGGAAAATTTTCCAAGGTGCCAATCAACCTACTGTGCATGTTTTTGTACCGGGGGAGGAAACCGGAGAACCCGGAGAAAAACCTCCTGAGGCACGACAAGAATACATGCAAACTCCGCACCCCACACACATGGCCGAGACGGGAATCAAACCCGGACCCTGGAGGTGTGAGGCGAACGTGCTAACCACTAAACCACCCTGCCCCTATATATATATATTCGGGCTGAACACAGGCACGGAGAGTCGTAACTGGGGGAAAAATAGTGTTTATTTAGAACCCGCCAGATTAAAGATAATGGAATTGCCACTCTGGGATAAACTCCAGCAGTGTCTCGTTGAGGATGCCCCGCCTTTTTATCATCCGCCCTGGGTTGCTCTACCCTTGCACAATCCTTCTGCATTCTGTTGTGACGTTGAGTTTGGATCGCTTGCCCATCTCGGTAGATGGGGCAGAGGTCCATCGGGACAATATACAATATATCGTCACTTTATCAAATCTAGAAAAATTCTTTAGCAAAGTTCTTCTAACGTTGTGTAATGGAGCATCATACAGTACATCTGAGAAGCTATGGGCCTATATATATATATATATATATATATATATATATATATATATATATATATATATATATATATATATATATATATATGGGATTTGAACCTGCGGATCTTGCGTGCCAATACCTTAACCACTGAGCCACCACCTCCCTATATATATATATATATATATATATATATATATATATATATATATATATATATATATGCATTTTTTACGTAACGGAGTATAAATGTTTTACGAATGTAGAAATGATTTGCAGTCATTTACACTTGCATATGTGTTGTTTATTAATTTTATTGGTTGTTTTATGTTATTTATTGTGTAGGTGGATCTCTGTGCAGCATAGGGATTGTCTTGTTTTTATAGTATATGTTTTTCATTCTTGTTTTTATTGTGAGAAAAAAAAAAAAAAAAAAATAATATATATATATATATATATATATATATATATATGAATAGCATGAAAAAACAGAATTCGCTTTCTTCCGCTGTTATTAAACTCAGTCGGCTCCTTTTGTAATACTTCCACTTAGCACGAGTGAAATAAACTGCTTTCTTTCACTGGGAATTATTTCGATTGAGGAAACTGTGAACGTGTGCTTCTGGAGTCCAATTATGACTAATCAAAAGTGGGGAGAAGGGAATAAAAAAAAGAACAAAGAAAAAAAGAGGGATTAGGATTGGGATCCAGCCCTTAATACTCTCGCCATCCGTCTTACGCGCAGAGGATTTATACGGACGGAGGAGGATGCGTCCGGTGCGTTATCTCCTGACTGGAAACCTACACCAAAAGGGCAAAAGTATTGGGACATGTGTTTCTTTAGCGAACTGTAGCACGATGCTAGCGAGATTTATATAGGACGTCTGATTTAACTTCTAAACTGTCTATGCCGATTTACGTGGCTACAATGTAATTGCCTCAACCCTACTGGGATAAACGCTGACTCCTCATCGCACCTACATCCTTACCTGACTTTACCAACACCTCTATAATAGCCTTTATTTATCACATATACATTACAGCACAGTGAAATGCTTTTCTTCGCATATTCCATGTTGGTAGTTGGGGTCAGAGTGCAGGGTCAGCCATGATACGGCACCCCTGGAGCGCAGAGGGTTAAGGGTCTTGCTCAAGGAGCCAAGGACTTGCTCAAGGACCCAAGGACTCGGCAGCTTGGCCATACCGGGGCTCGAACCCGGATCTTCCGATCAGCAGCCTTAGACCACTGAGCTACCCCCTCCCCTGAATGGACGGCACATCTTCCCAGAACAGCGGGATGTTTATTCCATCTGCAAAATGTGAAATAAAATGTTCAACAATCTTATGGTCTACAAACTTGAGTCCACACCGTGTAGCTCTTTTCCGGCTCCGCAATCGTTGTTCACGTTATATCTCTCTCCATTTCTCCGTAATCTTTTGGTCTAATGTTTGTAAATCACTCACCTGCTGCTCACCTTTTCGTAGTCCCTCTGTATGAACAACAACAACAACAAAAAAAAAACAATCTTCCTGCCATCTGGACTGTACGAAAGAGAAAAGCGACTCGGTTTGAAAGCTAACGTGCAGACAGAAAGAGAGAGGAAAGAAAAAAAAGAGAGAGAGAGTGAGTCAGGGAACGAAAAGCCTGCCAGGGGGAATTGGTTTCTGTCAAAAAAAGCAAACATGGCATGATTCCACAAAGGTGCCCGCTGGGATGGCATGTAGACGGAGGGCGAGAAAACGAGAGCGAGACGGAGTGAACAAACAAACGCGAAGCCGCTGTGGATTTGAATTCTTGATAATCTGATTACCGTCGAGAACACCTGCTCCATGCTGACAGGCTAAAGAACAACAGAAAACGAGGAAAAGGACTATTCTAATAAAAGGAGATAAAAAGGAAATAAGGGTGGGTGGGTTGGTGTAAAATGCCCCTCAGGGTCTTTACTGACCAAAGAAATGAGGTGGTCTGCTTGATGTCTTCTTCTCCGTAGGGCGAGGTCCAAGAACAGGAAAGGCAATTTCCATGCAGGGAGGGGGGGTAGATCAGTGGTTAAGGCTCTGGGCTACTGATCAGAAGGTTGGGGTTCGAGCCCCGGTATCGCCAAGCTGCCATCCTTGAGTCCTTGAGCGTTTGAGTTCTTGCGCAGGGTCTCTGTCTCATCATGACTGACCCAAAGCTAGGCTCAGTCATTGCACTCGGAGTGTGCTGATCTTATTCCATTTTTCCCAAATATGGGAAAAGGTGGAGCTCAGTGATTTAAGGTTCTGGGCTAGTGATCGGAAGGTCAGGGGTGCCAAGCTGCCACGCTTGGATCAAGTCAAGTCAAGTCAAGTCAAGTGAGCTTTATTGTCATTTTAACACATACAGCTGATGCAATATACATTAAAACGAAACAACGTTCCTCCAAGAATACGGTGCTACATAAAACAACATAAAGGCACGATAGACAACAAGAGCTACATACACGGGACGACATAGAGCCACAAACAACAAGTGCGACAAGACAGACATTACATAGTCACGCCACAGGAAAGGTACATAAACTAAAGCGCCGACAGTGCAGTTATATTGTGCAAAAATGCAAAAATATAAAATATGGATTGTGCAAGGTAGATAAAGTGGCAGTGCAGATTGTAAACATAGTAATAAACATTTAAGTATTAAGGCAGCAAAGTGACGTGTGCCAACCTTCAAAACTATGACCATGTTTTTTAGCAGCAGAATAAATAATGTTGGACAGCAGTGGTGTGTATAACCGGAGTGTGTGTGTGGCAATCCTTGAGCAAGGCCTTTTACCCTCTGTGCACAGTATCATGGCTGACCCCAAGAAAGCTGGGATATGCGCAGAAAAATGTTTTACTTTGCTATATATATATATATATATATATATATATATATATATATATATATATATATATATATATATATAGTATAGTAATGTATAGTGCTACAATATGTAGTGAAAATGGACAGGAAGATTGATTAATTAGGCTGAAGGGTCTAATTAGGCTAATTAGGCTAATTAGATTAATTAAGCAGACTTCAAAAGACCTCATCAGATTATATATATATATATATATATATATATATATATATATATATATATATATATATATTAGACAGAGAGTGGATACATTAGATAGATAGACAGATGATGGATAGATAGATAGATAGATAGATAGATAGATAGATAGATAGATAGATAGATAGATAGATAGATATAATAGATAGATAGATAGATAGACAGAAAGAAGAAATTGATACATAAATATATTTGGACGGACGGACGGACATAAAGAAAGAAAGGAAAGAAAGAATATGATGCATAAATATATATTTGGATGGATAGACAGACAGACAGAGAGAGAGAGAGAGAGAGAGAGAGAGAGAGAGAGAGAGAGAGAGAGATAGAAAGCAAGAATTTGATACATAAATATATTTGGATGGATGGATGGATGGATAGATTGATAGATGGATATAGATAGATAGATAGAACCAAACCCAATCCAAACAAAAGGCAAATGAAACACTATCCAGATTATATATATATATATATATATATATATATATATATATATATATATATATATATATATATATATATATATATAATATATGTATATATATAATTAAATGATGTCTTTCACTGTCTGGATTAAGACTTAATTAGTCCACTTCACTTTCACTTCCTGTCCATTTTCAGTACATATTGTAGCGCTATATTAGCTTCCACGGCATTTTCGAACTAATATGTCTTTACTAACCAAAAGAAATGTGACCCAAAAGCTGCAAGAGAACAATCATGATGCACTGCGACGTCACTGTGCACAAAGCCAGAATCAACACATCACTCCCGGACCTTTTTCTGCTATTTTTAATGCCACTATTTATTGTAGGATTGTTTGTGTAATTTGAATGGTACAATACAGTATATATGAGAGAGACCTGCCGAATGCATCTCTCTAATGTTCTCTCTCTCTCTCTCTCTCTCTCTCTCTCTCTCTCTCTCTCTCTCTCTCTCTCTCTCTCATGCTGCTGTGGAGTGTTTGCACGACTGCAATATTTTGGCCAATTTGACCACAACTTTGAAGTTAATCATTGCATTTGCATTTGGATAAACAAATTGTTTATTGGTGCAGTTCAGCTTCAAAGAGACTCTTTTAAAACAGTATCGTCATTTCTGCATTCAAATAATGGATATAAAAAGAAGCTTTCAGCATCTATCTATCTATCTCTATCTCTCTCTCGCTCTCTCTATCTCTCTTTCTATCTAATTAATTCTATCTATCTATCTATCTATCTATCTATCTATCTATCTCTCTCTCTCTCTCTCTATCTCTCTTTCTATCTAATTAATTCCTGTTATCTATCTATCTATCTATCTATCTATCTATCTATCTATCTATCTATCTATCTATCTATCTATCTATCTATCTATCTATCTATCTATCTATCTATCTAGCTATCTATCTGTCTCTATCTATCTATCTATCTCGCTCTTTCTATCTATCTATAATTCCTTTTATTCTATCTATCTATCTATCTATCTATCTATCTATCTATCTATCTATCTATCTATCTATCTATCTATCTATCTATCTATCTATCTATCTATCTCTCTCTATCTCTCTCTCTTTCTATCTATCTAATTAATTTCTTTTATCTTTCTATCTATCTATCTATCTATCTATCTATCTATCTATCTATCTATCTATCTATCTATCTATCTATCTATCTATCTTTTCTTTCTTTCTTTTCTTTCTTTCTTTCTTTCTCTCGCTCTCTCTTTATTTCTATCTATCTATCTATCTATCTATCTATCTATCTATCTATCTATCTATCTATCTATCTATCTATCTATCTATCTATCTATCTATCTATCTATCTATCTATCTATCTTTCTTTTTATTCTTTCTTTCTTTCTTTCTTTCTTCCCTTCTTTCTTTCTTTCTTTCCGTCATCTATCTATCCATTTGAAGTTGTGTAAAACAGTGTACATTTGCAATGTGTTTAAAAATGAGAGCGGATGATGAATTTTTCGGATGAGTAAACGTAGCGTTCCTTCTGTCCTGCCTGCGTACGGCCATTTTCTTTTGGAAGTGAAAGCATGTGGTGTTGCTTTACAGCGTGTTTGTGATGTAGTGCAGAGTTGGGCCTCGCGTGACGGCTGTCACAAATGACTATTTAATCTTACTCATTGATAACATCATTACGGAGCCTGGCTGAGGACGATGAAGAAATATTTGGCGGAAGGTTCAAGTCCATCGCCAAATTCCCCGTGCCAGAGCGTCTGCCCACTGCACCAGATGCATCCCAAACTCCATCCATCTGCTCAATCTGTCTGTTGTACTCCTCCATGCTCCCGTCTCCTTCGTTCCTCTTTCCCCAGTCTCAACCCGCCTTCTAAGCCAGAGAAAATATCTGTTCGTTTTTTTTTCTTCTTGTTTATTTTTTCTTTTCATCTAGAGAAGTGAGAAAAAGAAAGCAAAGTCTTTTTTTGGCTGTTGATGCAATGATTTATAGAAAAGTTCCTAAAACAACCACAGTTACAAAACAATGTACTGTAAATTATCTGTGTAATATTGGCCTTATTTTAAATGTACACTAATCATTGATGTGTGTGTGTCTATCTATCTATCTATCTATCTATCTATCTGTCTATCTATCTATCTATCTATCTATCTATCTATCTATCTATCTATCTATCTATCTATCTATCTTATCCAGATCGACTTACACCTGAGCAATTGAGGGCTAAGGGCCTTGCTCAAGGGCCCACAAGTGGCAGCTTGGTGGTGGTGTGGTTTGAACCTGAGATTGTCTGGTCCAACACCTTAACCGCTGGGCTCCTATCTATCTATCTATCTATCTATCTATCTATCTATCTATCTATCTATCTATCTATCTATCTATCTATCTCTATCTATCTATCTATCTATCTATCTATCTATCTATCTATCTATCTATCTATCTATCTATCTATCTATCTATATACTATCTTCTATCTATCTCTTTCTTTCTTGTCTTTCTTTCTTTCGTTTCCCCTTCTTTCATCTATCTCATTCTTCTATCTATTCTTCTATCTATCTTTCTTCTCTCTCTATCTCTATCTATCTCTCTCTTTCTTCCTCTTCTCTATCTATCACTTTCTATCTATCTATCTATCATCTATCTATCTATCTATCTATCTATCTATCTATCTATCTATCTATCTATCTATCTATCTATCTATCTACCGATCTCTAACATCACTTATTTCTATTCTTCCTATCTTATCTCTTTCTCATCTTTTCCCACTATTTCTTTCTATCTAACTATCTATCTTCTCTGTGAATCTTCTATCATATATACTCATCTATAACTATCTCTCATTTCTATCTCTATCTATCTATCTTCAGTATCTAATCTCTTATCTATCTATCCTATCTATATTTATCTATCTCAAAGCTACTATCTATCTATCTAGCTATATATCCTATCTATCTATCGATCTAATTCTCTTAATATCGATTAACTCTCTTCTATCTCGGCGGGACTTCTATCTATAGCTATCTATCTATCTATCTATCTATCTATCTATCTATCTATCTATCTATATAATAATATCTATCTATCGATATATAATAAATAATAATAATAATAATAATAATAATTCAGAGACCTCATCACCTCCCGTACTGCACCTCGCTGCCTGAGAGCGTCTCACACTGCTCGCCTGCTTCCACCTTTTCTCAGGGGAAGAGATAAAGATCAGCTCAAGGCTTCTTCCATGTTCTGGCACTGAGGTGGTGGAATGAACTTCCCCTGGAATATCCGTACAATGGAGTCACTGTCTACATCTTCAAACCACGACGACGACTGAAGACCCCGATCTCTTCCAACCAACACCCCCTATCCTAACACTTCTTCCTTCTCACTGTCCAGGAAACCAAACCAAAACGTAAAAACAACCCTTTAACTGAGCCTATGCTTGTTTGTATGTTAAGGTTGTAATCAATCATACCAGAATGAATTTATTCTTAGATGGAGACTTCCAGCACTGTTTGTACGTTGCTCTGGATAAGGACGTGTGCTAAATGCAGTGAATGTGTCCTATAATAACTCTGTCGCCTGAACGAGATACTCATCAATAGTGGTGAAAATGAAGTGTGACGTGTCTGTAGGTTAAAAACGTGGGTACGTTTGAGCGGCGTGAACAGCGTGAGGGTGTAATGTCGGAGTGATGTAGTAGTTTGTAGAATAATTACCGCAGTAGGTGGGTTAAAACTCTGGAGAACGGTCACGGACCTTGTAGCACTATAAATCACTTCATAATTTGGCAGTTGCTTTTGGAGACGCCGTGGCCTCCGGCTGTCAGAGTGTATGTGTGTGTGCGTGTGTGTGTGTGTGTGTGTGTGTGTGTGAGTGTCGAGAGAAACAGCAATTCTTACCCACACTTCCTAATGCTGGAGGCTGCCATGACCGAAGCAGGCTCATTAATAACTGGCAGTGCTCCACTCGGCTCAGTACTGCTCTGCCTATAGTTTCATAGTGCACAGTGGAAGTGCAGTGGGAATGCAGTGGGAGTGTAGTGGAAGTGTAGTGAAAGTGCAGTGGGCAACTGGCAGAGCTCCACTCAGTACACACCGCTCTGCCCACAGCCTTGTAGTGCACAGTGGGAGCACAGTGGAAGGGTAGTGGGGGTGCAGTGGAAGTACAGAGGACAACCGGTCCGAAGCACAGTGAAAGTGCAGTAGAATGGCAGTGGAATCTCAGTGGAAGTGCATTGGAAGGGAAGTGGATGTGCCTACACCGCTCTGCCTACAGTCTTGTAGTGAACAGTCAAAGTGCGTTGGGAGTGCAGTGGAAGTACCATGGAAAGGCAGTGAAAGTGCAGTGGAAGCGCAATGGAAGGGCTGTGGAAGTACCGTGGAAGTACAGTGGAAGAGCAGTGGATGCGCAGTTGAAGGGAAGTGGATGCGCAGTGGAGTACAGTTGAAGTGCCATGGAAGCGCAGTTGAAAGGCAGTGGATGCGCAGTGGAAGGGCAGTGGAAGGGCAGTGGATGCGCAGTGGAAGGGAAGTGTATGCGCAGTGGAAGCGCAGTGGAAGTACAATGGAAGTGCAGTGGAAGTGCAGTGGATGCGCATGGAAGGGAATTGAATGTGAAGTGAAGTGCAGTGGAAATGCAGTGGAAGGGCAGTGGAAGTACCGTGGAAGGGCAGTCGATGCACAGCGGAAGGGCTGTGGATGTACAGTGGAAGTGTGGTGGAAGGGCAGTGGATGTGCAGTTAAAGGGCAGTGGAAGGGCAGTGGATGTGCAGTGGATATGCAGTGGCAGTGGAAGGGCAGTGGATGCAGTGGAAGGGCAGTGGAAGTGCAGTGGAAGTGGAAGGGCAGTGGAAGGGCAGTGGATGCGCAGTGGAAGGGAATGCGCAGTGGTGCAGTGGACGCAGTGGAGGGGCAGAGGGGATGCGCAGTGGATGCGCAGTTGATGCGCAGCGGAAGGGCTGTGGATGTGCAGTGGAAGGGCAGTGGATGTGCAGTGGAAGCGCGTGGGAGGGCAGTGGATGTGCAGTGGAAGTGGAAGCGCAGTGGCAGTGGACGCAGTGGGAGGGCAGTGGATGTGCAGTGGAATGGCAGTGGAAGTGCAGTGGATGCGCAGTGGAAGGGAAGTGAATGTGCAGTGAAGTACAGTGGAAGCACCGTGGAAGTACTGTGGAAGCGCAGTTGAAAGGCAGTGGATGCGCAGTGGAAGGGCAGTGGAAGGGCAGTGGATGCGCAGTGGAAGGGCAGTGGAAGGGCAGTGGATGCAGTGGATGCGCAGTGGAAGGGCAGTGGATGTGCAGTGGAAGGGCAGTGGAAGGGCAGTGCGCAGTGGATGTGCAGTGGACAGTGGACAGGCAGTGGATGCAGTGGATGTGCAGTGGATGCGCAGTGCAGTGGATGTGCAGTGGATGTGCAGTGGAAGTGGAAGGGCAGTGGATGTGCAGTGGATGGGCAGTGGATGTGCAGTGGAAGGGCAGTGGACAGGCAGTGGATGCAGTGGATGTGCAGTGGAAGGGCAGTGGAAGTGCAGTGGATGCAGTGGAAGGGCAGTGGATGCAGTGGATGTGCAGTGGAAGGGCAGTGGACAGGCAGTGGATGTGCAGTGGATGCGCAGTGGAAGGGCAGTGGACAGGCAGTGGATGCACAGTGGATGTGCAGTGGATGTGCAGGGCAGTGGATGCAGTGGAAGGGCAGTGGATGTGCAGTGGATGCAGTGGAAGGGCAGTGGACAGTGCAGTGGATGCAGTGGATGTGCAGTGGAAGGGCAGTGGAGGGCAGTGGATGCGCAGTGGATGTGCAGTGGAAGGGCAG
>JACRUU010000023.1:3898208-3998208 GCA_030449085.1 Kryptopterus vitreolus
GCCACTTGAGACCTTTTAGGGCACCTTTCAGACAACCAGCAAAAGTCCACAAAAGGCTTCACCTGAAGGATAAATGATTTAGTGTTTGCCATTGGCTATTCATTTGGAAGATGATTGACAGTAAGATGATGTGAAGGATGCAGAGAGAAAGAAATCTCAGCAGGGTACGATGTCAATAACCATTCCTCTTTCCTTTCCGCATCACGTCATGCTTGTGTATGGAGACACACACCGGGGGGGGAGGTTGGGGCGGCTTTGGGGGGGTTTGGGGGGGGGGGGCGGTTTAGACCTCAACATGTCTGTCTGTTATACATGGATAAACTCTAAAACCATAAGAGACGCCAGTTAACTTGTTACCGGGGTTGAGAAGCAACTGAAACTATTATTTTGTACAAGCCCGGGAAATAAATAATAACAAAGAACTGTTCCTCTGACACACTGCCATCTTTCTTTGGCACCGTGAAGAGAAATGGAAAGTACCTGCAGGAATTCGATTGTTCAGAACAAGCCCAAAGTTATGGGTGAGTTTATTTCGAAATCCTCAGGTTTCTCCCTTGAGCGATCTCGCCATGGGACAATTCATCACCCGAGATCTACAGAAGGTCACTATTGCTGGGATTTAAGTCGTGGAGAAGAGTTGCGTGATAAGAAATCTTTGGAAAACAGTACCTCTCTTAGAGAACAGGTATAGAGTGAGAAAAACAGCCGACCCAGCACTGAGCCTTGAGGGACAATAGAATCATACACCAGCTTACTGGTGCAGAGGAGACGGAATGATAAAGTCATTCAGTAGATATGGTGGACGGTTAAGAGGACATGATGGTCAGAGGCCAATGGGTGAATTTGGCCGAGATGATGAGGACACGCCTCTACTCTTTTTCAAGAGACATCCTGGGATTTTTAATGACCACAGAGTCAGGACCTCGGTTTAACGTATCATCTGATAGACGATGCTTTTTGACAGTATCTCCCCCCTGTCACTATACTGGGGTGTTACACTGATCACACGGTAAGCGCCCCCTGCTGGCCACACTAATACCTCTTCCAACAGCAAACTAGTTATTCCCAGTATGTCTCCAATCCAGGTACTAACCAGGCCTAACCCTGCTTAGTTTCAGTGAGCAACTAGTCTTGGGCTACAAGGTGATACGGCTCCTGGAAGGAAGGATGTCTTGTGTAAATATCAGCCATTTGTTTTAGCCGTCGATCTGTTGTGTGAGCAGTGCAATTCACACCTTGGCTTTCTGTGGTGTTTCACCTGAATTCTGAATCAATCCATCATTATAATTCCACAGCTATAGAAACCATCAGTGTTAGACTTTTCCTTGTGATTTAAAATGAAGGTAAATTGGTTTGGGGTGAATTCTACGGGAAAATATAAACGCGAGTGGAAAAAGAAATGTCCTTGTAAGTGTATCTATGACAAAAGCGGTTTCTTCCACTGTTAGCCGTCATGGATTAAAAAAAAACAGCTAATAAATTCACACAGATATATTTGACCTCGCTACAGATGCTGTTTGAAAAGCTTTGACTAGCGCCCTCTCTGACCCTCCAATCTCAGGTCATGAAAATTGCGATATAATCGGACACAATCATTTACATTAGTCATGACTACTTAAAATCATCATCATCATCATCATCATGATGGTCCAATGGCTTCGAAAAGGAAGATAAAACCTGCAACACCCAACCATCTTACATCCTGTGACTTGTTTTCTGAACTAAATTATTAATCCACACCTGTGCTATGACGAGTATGAATTATGTATCCCGAGTGGACTGCATTATCATTTAGCTCTTTGCATTACAGGCAGAACAGAGATTCTCTCACTGCTGTAGGGTGGTGCATGTAGATCACCAACAGTAGGGGGTGCTGTGTGCTGGACTCTGGAATACAAAATGAAAAGAAATGTTGAGATTTGTGCACTCCCGCAAACACACACACACACACACACACACACACACACACACACACACACACACACACACACACACACACATATCACATGTGATGATGAGGCTGAAACATCAAGGTCATTCCATTAAGAATCCTTCGGAGGCCGAAGACCCACTGAAGACAAGATCTATAAGGACAAGATCTATTTTGCATTTTCATATATATATATATATATATATATATATATATATATATATATATATATATATATATAGATATATATATAATTTACTTTTTTAACAATAATGTTATGAATGTGTGATTAACACCGTGTTCATTAATATATGAGTGATCTGCTCTGTGTTGTGTTGGCGAATGAACGACAACAAAGAGCAAAAAAGAAGAAACAAATAAAGAAACCTCAGTGCATCCACTCGAGCTTCCTAAAGTCCCCCGAATTACGACGTATTACGCAATAAAAGCACATTTTATCTTTTGTGAATGCAATGCGCTTCTGTATAACCTAAACGTATCACCAGTTTATATGGAAAAGCAACCGGAACAGAATTCTTAAAGGAGCCACGTCCCATATTTTACAATTAATTGAATCTAATTCATTGAAATGAATAAGAAATAAATTCTCTAAAATATTAAAAGAATACATTCCAGAGCCAAATAAATATTAAATAATCAACAATTTTATTAAAGGGAGAAATTTTGAGAGAAAGGTGTATAATTATAACATCGATTACAGTTTGTTAAAGTATTAGAAACATGAAAAGTATTAATTTATGCTACATTATGGTACATATGCAATTATCAGGAGATAACTCGTGACAAACATGCAATTAAATATTTTAAACAATTGACAGCCCTAATATATCTATATACATTTACATTTTTATTTTATTTTTTATTTAGTTTACATATGCATTTATATGAATTCCCTTGTACACTTGGTGGTGCTACTGTAACCCAGTCATCAACTCGGGAAAGAAGACATTTATGCAAATGTTTTTAATCAAATAATATAATAAGATAAGATCTATTACTTACAATCCTTCGCTCTACTACAGTAATTTTTTTTTACATTTATGTAATATTGACACACTCCCAATAGACGCCGTGAGAAGCTATGGTCGTGTATAGAGCTCCAGGAGTAGTAGCCTGGATACGGCTGATATTTGAGCTCACAACCTCCTGAACCTGATTTTTCAAAAACTAATCTCCCCTAAACTCCCATATTGGTCAGCAAATTTATCCCACACACGTTTAATCCTAAAAGTATAAAAAGCAATTGTCTTTAGCAATTTAATACTACAAGGGGGAACGGTGGTTTAGGTGGTTCTCCCTGTGCCTCAGGGTTTTTTTCTCCAGGTTCTCGGGTTTCCTCCCCAATCCAAAAACATGCACGGTAGGTTGATTGGCACCTTGGAAAATTGGCCCTAATGTATGAATGTGTGTGTGTGTCCTGCGATGTCTTCTACCTGGACTGACCATCGTATACTACATCTATTTGGCTCTACCATGTACTCTCATGTAAGAGGCACGGTGGTTTAGTGGTTAGCACGTTCGCCTCACACCTCCAGGGTCCGGGTTCGATTCCCGTCTCGACCATGTGTCGGGAGGTGGTGGCCTAGTGGTAAGGTGTTGGCCTCTGGACCAGAAGATCGCAGGTTCAAACCCCACAACCACCAAGCTATCACTAGTGGGCCCTTGAGCAAGGCCCTTAATCCTCAATTGCTCAGTTGTAAGTCGCTCTGGATAAGGGCGTCTGCTAAATGCTGCAAATGTAAATGTAAATGTAAATGTGTGTGTGGAGTTTGCATGTTCTCCCCGTGTCTCAGGGGGTTTTTCTCCGGGTTCTCCGGTTTCCTCCTGGTCCAAAAAACATGCACGGTAGGTTGATTGGCACCTTGGAAAATTGTCCCTAGTGTATGTGTGAATGTGTGTGTGTGTGTGTGATGGGTTGGCATTCCATCCAGGGTGTATCCTGCCTTAATGCCCATAGACGCCCATAGATAGGCACAGACTCCCCGTGACCCGAGGGAAGATCGGATAAAGCGCTAGAAGATGAATGAATGAATTTACTACTACCAGAATGTAAAATACAGTCCCCCCCCCTGTATATGGCATAAGGGGAATAAAACATCATCAGACATAGTGTTAAAGAGTAAAAAAAAAAAAAAAAAAAAAAAAAAAGAAACATTGACTCATGGCGTTCATCACCTCAGGCCCAGTTACAGCTCTTTTAATTCTTTTCCCATCCATAAGAAATATCACCGAAGTGAACAGCAGGTTTAGATCAAATTCCCGGACAGATTGGTTATGAAATGAAAAATCAGAGAAAATCAGAGCTCGGCCAATGGAGCAGAGGTGCCTCCATGTACACACATGTACACCACACACACACACACCACACACACACACACACACACACACACACGCGCGCTCTTACGCACTCGAACAATTTCTCACTTCTGAATTCTAATCAAGGCAGTCACTGCCCACTGCGCTGTTTTCATTTCTGTCCCATCATGTCTGACTTGCAAATGACAATCATGCTTATTTAACGGTCACTTTATCCTCCAGATGGAGTGTGCATGTGTGTGTGTGTGTGTGTGTGTGTGTGTGTGTGTGTGTGTGTGTGTGTGTGTGTGTGTGTGTGTTGATTACAGCCCTGTAGGTATTCATCAAAACCACCTACAGCAGCTTAGATGGAGGATATATTACAGCCTCGCCGGACGACTTACACTAGAATATATTATTCCGTAAAAGAGAAAAAGAAAAGGAGGAGAAGGAGGAGAGGAGGAGGAGGAGGAGGAGGAGGAGAGGAGGAGGAGGAGAGGAGGAATAGCGACCGAAGTGAGAGCAGATTCTCGGTCAGAGCGAAATAATCAGGAGCGTCGATCGGAAGTTAAAACGATACACACTTTAGGAATAAATGCATCCGGACGACTGAATTTTCAGCAAATCCTTCATCTCTGTCAATCTTCCTTCACTTTATCCTTCCTTCACTTTATCCTTCCTTCATATTAATCGTTCCCTCACTTTATCCTTCCTTCACTTTATCCTTCCTTCATTTTATCCTTCCCTCATTTTATCCTTCCCTCATTTTATCCTTCCCTCATTTTATCCTTCCCTCATTTTATCC
This sequence comes from Kryptopterus vitreolus, assembly GCA_030449085.1. Lineage (NCBI taxonomy): Eukaryota > Metazoa > Chordata > Actinopteri > Siluriformes > Siluridae > Kryptopterus > Kryptopterus vitreolus. Next base: position 3,903,260 of record JACRUU010000023.1, read on the forward strand.
TTCCCTATAATCATTTTATCCTTCCCTATCATTTATCCTTCCATCATTTTATCCTTCCCTCATTTATCCTTCCTTCACTTTATCCTTCCCTCATGTTATCCTTCCTTCACTTTATCCTTCCTTCATATAATCATTCCCTCATTTTATCTTTATCCTTCCCTCATTTATCCTTCCATCACTTTCCTTCCATCCTTCCTTCTCACTTTATCCTTCCATCACTTTATCCTTCCCTCATCCTTCCACTTTATCCTTCCCTCATCTTTATATCCTTCCTTCAATCATTCCTTCTCATTTATCCTTCCCTCATTTTATTTTATCCTTCCCTCATTTTATCCTTCCCTCACTTTATCCTTCCCTCACTTATCCTTCCATCACTTTATCCTTCCCTCACTTATCCTTCCCTCATCCTTCCTTCACTTTATCCTTCCTTCATACTTATCCTTCCCTTCATTTTATCCTTCCTCTTTCATATAATCCTTCCCTCATTTTATCTTATCCTTCCCTCACTTTATCCTTCCATCACTTTCCTTCCATCCTTCCCTCACTTTCCTTCCCTCATCCTTCCCTCACTTTATCCTTCCTTCACTTTATCCTTCCCTCATTTATCCTTCCCTCACTTTATCCTTCCCTCATGTTATCCTTCCCTCACTTTATCCTTCCCTCATTATCCTTCCATCACTTTATCCTTCCCTCACTTATCCTTCCATCACTTTATCCTTCCCTCACTTTATCCTTCCTTCACTTTATCCTTCCCTCATGTTATCCTTCCATCACTTTATCCTTCCCTCACTTTTATCCTTCCCTCACTTTATCCTTCCATCACTTATCCTTCCATCACTTTATCCTTCCCTCACTTTATCCTTCCATCCTTCCACTTTATCCTTCCCTCACTTATCCTTCCATCACTTTATCCTTCCCTCACTTTATCCTTCCATCACTTTATCCTTCCCTCATGTTATCCTTCCCTCACTTTATCCTTCCTTCACTTTATCCTTCCCCCATTTTATCCTTCCATCACTTTATCCTTCCCTCACTTATCCTTCCATCACTTTATCCTTCCCTCATTTTATCCTTCCTTCACTTTATCCTTCCCTCACTTATCCTTCCATCACTTTATCCTTCCCTCATGTTTTCTTATCCTTCCATCACTTTATCCTTCCCTCATGTTTATCTTATCCTTCCATCACTTTATCCTTCCCTCACTTTATCCTTCCATCACTTTATCCTTCCCTCACTTTATCCTTCCATCACTTTATCCTTCCCTCACTTATCCTTCCATCACTTTATCCTTCCCTCACTTATCCTTCCATCACTTTATCCTTCCCTCACTTTTATCCTTCCCTCATTTTATCCTTCCTTCACTTCCCTCATTTTATCCTTCCTTCATATTCATTCCTTCATCCTTCCTTCATATAATCGTTCCCTCACTTTATCCTTCCTTCACTTTATCCTACCCTCACTTTATCCTTCCCTCATCCTTCATTTTATCCTTCCATCACTTTATCCTTCCCTCATGTTTTCCTTCCCTCACTTTATCCTTCCTTTACTTTTTCCTTCCCTCTCTTTATCCTTCCCTTATTACCTTTATTTCTCTCTCTAATACTCACTTCATTTCTCTCATTATTCTTCATTCACTTTCTCTCTCTATCTCTCTCTTTCTCTCTCATATACTCTTCCCTTCCCTCTCTTTATCTTTATCTGTCTCTCTGTCCTCTCTCAATCTCTCTCTCTGTCTGAAACCTTAACTCTCTTAATTTTTCTCACTTTATCTTCAATCGCTTTCTCCGTTCTCCTTCCTTCTTTCTCTACTTCCCTGCCTTTATCCCGTCACACTACACACTCACATTCATACACTAGATATTCAAATTTTCAAGTTGAAATTCAACCTCTCTCTCTCTCTCTCTCTCTCTCTCTATATATATATATATATATATATATATATATCCCCTTTCTCTGTCCCTCTATCACCCCTTCTCTTTCCCCCCTATCTCTAGCTCTTCTCCTCCAGGTCTCCTATCTCTTCTCCTCTCTCACTGTTCCTCCATTTCCTCTCTCTCTCACTTTCTCTGTCCCTTGATCCTTCTCCTCCCTCTGTCTCACTTTTGCTTTGTATGTGCTAAAGTTCTCTCTCCTTCCCACTCTTTCTCTCTATTCCTCCCTCTATCTATCCCTCCCTCCCTCCCTCTATCCTTCTTTCTCCTATTCACCATCTCTTTCCCTAGTGTTCTCCCCCTCTCCCTCTCTCTCTCAGTCTCTCTCTCTCTTGTGCTATCATTTCCTCCCTCTCTCTATCTCTCCTTTTCTAGGTCCCTCTATCCATATTTCTCACTTTCCCCTTTCTCCATCGATCGTCCCCTCCCTCTCTTCTTCTCAAAGTCCTCCTTTCTCTCGCTTTTCCTCCAACTCTCTGTCTCTCACTTTCTCTGTATCCTCTATCCTTCTCTCTCTCTCTCCTTTCCTCCCCTCCTCTATCTCTCCTTCGCTCTCTACCTCTATCATTCTATCATCTTTTCCCCTCTCTCTTGACTATCTTTTCATCCCTCCTGATATCTCTCATTTTCTAAGTCCCTCCTTCCCTAGTGTCTCTCTCCCATCTCTCTCCCTCTTGCTTTCGCTTCTAGCTATCTATTCCCTCTCTCTCTCTCTCTCTCTATCCCTCTATCCTTTCCCCCCCCCTCTCTCTCAATCTGGCGTTCCCTTCCCTCTGTCTGTTTTCCTTCATATTTTTCTCCTGGCATCTCTACTTCTACTTTCCTCCCTTCTCTCTCTTTTTCATCCCTCTATTTTTCACATTGTCTTCCTCTCTCCATATAACCCTTTCTTCCATCGCTTTTATTTCCATGCCTTTTATCCTTTTATCCATCCGGCCCACTCACCTTTACTCAGTCCTCTATCCTTCGCTCCTACATCCTTTCCTTCCTTTCTCCCCCTCTATCCTTACCTCGCTCCCTCTCTCGTTCACTTGATTCATATATTTTATATATATATATATATATATATATATATATATATATATATATATATATATATATATGGAATAAATAAATAAACAGATACCTTTTGCTCTCTTTTAAATTTTGTCCTCTGCAGCATCACATTAAGATTTGACACTATTCAGGCACATTGTTCACTTTGATACCTTCTCTATAAACACCCTTGAGGACATTCAATTGGATATGACTCTGTGTGTGTGTGTGTGTGTGTGTGTGTGTGTGTGTGTGCGCGTGCTAATCTGCCACAATTAGTGAAAGCTTGTAAGATAAAGGCTCCATTAAGGAGCGTTGGCTTGATGACTCGCGAATCAGGAAAATGAGCTTCGTTTATTTATTTATTTATTTTACACACCTTTGGGTACATTCTTTTCTTTTTTCCTCCCATCTCCCTCTTTTCTAAAGATCCAATAAGCTTTTTAAGAGCAGCTGTGCGCTTCGCGTAATGGATTTTATATCGGCTTGTCATTTGCGGTGTCACGAGTTTAAAAAGCTTTTTTTTTTTTAAAGATGTACTTTGGAAAACAGATGTCCAGGAAACTGATTCTGGGAAAACAAACAAACAAACAAACAAACAAAAGATTTTTTTTTTTTAATTATATTTCATCTCCTGACTTATGATTTTGAAATGTGAGTTGTTGTTTTTTCCATGAGAAACATATTCATGCCCTAAAGGAAAAACGCTACACGCAGAGTTTTTGCACCTTCGCATGCGCCGCAGCCTTGAAAACGCAGCTGAGGAAGGTATGAAGAACTTCAACGAATAACTAACTAAATAAATAAATAAATATACGGGCCGACAAATAAATAAATAACAGATTCAATTATTGATCGGAACCTGACACGGTGACTGCCCTCGTGGTCGGACTACATCAATATTTCCTATACAGTTTAACACAGCTGGAGTTCGAGGCCACACATGAGTGGTCAATAGCCACCGGTGTTGATCCAAAAATCCCCCACCCAAAAACACCAAACAACACACACACACACACACACACACACACTCTGCGATTTCATATCAATTTCTCTCCTGCCTTTGAATTGTAGAGGTAATATCCAGTTGAAAGTTTTATTATATACTGCAGCAGCAGATAACGTTTGCTCTGTCGCAGCTTTGGCGCCCCCGGGTGTGATCCCGAACTCGGGTTACTGACCGAGCCCAGTTTTTGTGCATATTCCTGCCATTTTGTCAGGCTTCCTCATGGATTGTTGGTTTCCTCCCAAAAATGGACTGTAGAAAATCGCCCCTTGGTAAGAAGGATAGACACCTTCTGTAAGTTATATATAAGATAGATAGATAGATAGATATATAGACAGATAGACAGACAGACAGACAGACAGACAGACAGATAGATAGAATAGAATAGAATTAATACATATGAAAGGTGAAGCAGCAGGACATGAATGTGCAACTGAATTTTATAGATATATTATATATATATATATATATATATATATATATATATATATATATATATATATAATATCTATCCCCACAGCATATATCGGCTATTCATTAGATATATTTGTTGTGTGCATAACCTCTGTTGGCCTATATACTTTTCCGGTCCAATATATATATATATAGATATATAGATATATATATATATATATATATATATATATATGATCCCCAAAGCATATCGACTCAAACATATATCCTGTTAGCTATTCATTAGATTATTTGTGTGCACTAACCTCTGTTCTGTTTACTACTTTCCGGTCCAATATATATATATATATTATCTTTGTGTGTGCTATGTATATATATATATATATATATACGTATATATATATATATATATATATATATATATATATATATATATATATAGTGATATAGAAGAGGCAATAAAATATGGGTTATTACTATGTAATTATTACTATGTTATTTTTAAAATGTAGTAGAAGTAGTATTAGTAGTAACAATAATAATAATAATAATAATAATATAATAATAATAATAACAATAATAGTATTATTATTAGTAGTAGTATTAATAATAATAATAATAATAATAAGTATTGTAAATATGTATATGATCGAGCACAATCCATTTTGGCTGAATTTCCTGTTCTCACTCGGTGTCCTTTATGTGCTTAGCGATCGATTTCTCCCCAAATTCCTCCTTGTGTCTCGGCTTCCTGGCTTCCCCACTGATGTGCTCGTATAGATGGGGAGGAGGACATACCCATTATCCCCCTGCAGCAAAGTGTCCCGCCGCTCCACGCTCCCCGCACTCTGACATTCCTAGCCTTCCTCCGTCCCATTAACAAGTAATGGCTCTGTGTGCTGCCATAATGGACAAAGCTAATACCCTGTGTGTGACTGTGTGTGTGTGTGTGTGTGTAGTGGAGATTTGTTGGGGTGCTCATGCTGTGTGTTTGCCTGGAGGGCTGAATTTTAACAGGCCACACTCATACCCCCAAGGCCTGGGTGACCTGCATGAGGATGATTATTACGCATTCTTAACCTGTACCTAAATCAGCGCCCTCTCGTAGCCACGCCGATGCCTCGTCACTTGCTATAATGTCTGACCACAATACCCAGGATATCACATATACAACTGACTTTGTCGATCTTAGCACTGATATAATGTCCTTATGTCCAGTTAATGAATGTCATACAGATTATAGCACACTATTAAACTTTAGTGTAAGATCCCTGTTTTTTCCAGTACACTTTATTGATGGTGGTGGTGGATTCATACCATGGAATTCCCAAGCGATTCCAGGGCCTCCTGAGCAAGGTCCCAAGCTTATTAACATCAAATGATTGTATGCGAAGGAAGAGAGAGACAGACAGACCGAGACACGGACAAAGACAGACAGAGAGACACAGACAGACAGACAAACAGAGACACAGACAAAGACAGACAGAGACATGGACAAAGACAGACAGACACAGACAGATAGAGACAGACAGAGACACGGACAAGGACAGACAGACACAGACAGATTGAGACAGACAGAGACACAGACAAAGACCGACAGACACAGACAGAGACACGGACAAAGACAGACAGACACAGACAGATAGAGACAGGCATGGACAAAGACAGACAGACACAGACATACAAGTGGAGATACAGACAAAGACATGGACAGACGGAGACACAGACAGACAGAGACACACACAGATAGAGACAGACAGACAGACATAGACAGGCAGAGAGACAGACAGAGACACAGACAGATGGATACACAGACAGACAGAGACAGATAGACATAGACAGGCAGAGACATAGATAGAGACAGACAGAGACACAGACAGATGGAGACAGACAGACAGATGGAGACAGGCAGAAACCTTCCTTCACTGGTCTGTAAAGTGTATGTGCCATTTCTGTAGGCAAAAGTATGGACACACGTTCATACTTTTTACAGTGTACACTCTCACTGAAGGCATCGGAACTATGAACAAACACATATGGAATTATTTAGTAAACAAAAAACGTGTGACATCATTCAAAATATGTTCTATTGGGGAAATATATATATATATATATATATAGATATATATATATATATATATAGTGTGTCTGAAATAATCTGAAATATATATATATATATATATATATATATATATATAAAATGTGTGTGTGTGTCTATTTATTCTCACTAATGTATATATATCCATAACGCACAATGAGCCCATATGAAAGAACGGTTGCTATAGCAACGCTAATGAATTTGAATAATACGGAAGATAAATATAAAGCAGATATCCTCCTGTAATAGCGGCATTACATCACTTCCACATTTAAACCAATCCGATCCGGGAATGAGGCTGTAACCCGAACCAAGGCTGCGTCTGTAATTAATGACTCGCCAATTGAAACAAAGTGGTGCCATTTGTTTCTCCCTCTCTCTCTCTTTCTCCCACTGTCTCTCTCTCTTTCTCCCACTCTCTCTCTCTCTCTCTCCCTCAGCCTCTCTCGACTCATCTTTTTCTCTCTGCTATGTAGTGCCTGTGAATGCCACCTTCTTTATGGGTGCGTGTGTGTGTATGTGTGTGTGTGTGTGTGTGTGTGTGTGTGTGTGTGTGTGTGTGTGTGTGTGTGTGTGTGTGTGTGTGTGTGTGTGTGTGTGTGTGTGTGTGTGTGTGTAAGTACACTTCTGTCAGCCTGTCATTAATTAGGAGTCGCAAGCAAACGCTAATTTACACCGAGCCTGTCAAACACACATTCCCCTCTCCATCTCTTTCTTTCTCTCCCTCTCTCTCTCTCTCACTCGAGTTCTCTCCTTCTTGTTCTCTCCGCATCTCGAATCTCACACAGTCACATTCTCCGTCCATTCGTCCCTCTTCCTTCTTCTCTCACGCTCTCTCTACCTCCACTAATTTCATACTCTCTCACTCTCTTCCTTTATATCCCCTTCTTTCCTTTTGCTGTCTGTCTCTCGCTCTCTCTATCTGCCACCGATATCCCACTCTTTCTTCCTCTCACTCTTCCGCTCCATCGCACTCTTCATTCTTCATCTCTCTCACGCTCTCTATCAGTTTAAGTCCCTCCCTTTCTTCCTCTCTCTATCTCTCTCTCTCTCTCTCTCTCTCTCTTTTTCTCTCTCTCTCTTGTTAGTTCTCTCGTTCTTGTTCTCTCCCCGTGTAGCTCACACACACTCGCTCTCCATCCATCCCTCCTCCTTCTTCTCTCATGAGCTCTCTACCCCATATTCATCTTTTCCCTCTTTAATATCCCTCTCTTCCTTCTGCTGTCTTTCTCTTGCGCTCTCTGTCTGCCCTGATATTTTATTTCGCTCCCTCCCTCTCTCCCTCTCTATCACACATTTCTTTCTTCTTCTTCTCCATTGCTCTCTCTCAGTTTAAGTCCCTTCATTTCTCCCTCTCTCTCGCTCTCTCTTACACACTATCTTCCAATCTCCTTCACACACTCTTTCTCCATGTCTTCCTGTCTTCTGTCCATCTCTCTATCTCTTTCTCCCCACCTGTATTTGTTCCCCCCTCTCTCTCTCATTTGCTTTTAACATCGTCCTCTCTTTTTCTCTCTCTTTCTGTTCACCCTCCCCACTTCTTCCTCATTCTTTCCATGTTACTCCTTCTCCCTCTATTTCTAACACTCTCTCCAGTTCTTGTTTTCTCTCTTGCCATTCCTTTCCCCTGTCCCTTTCTACCCCTCTATATCCCTCCCTCTATTTTTTTAATGTTTTTAATCTCGCCCCACTTCTTCCTCCCTCTTTCCATCTTTCTCCTTCTCTCTCCACTTCTCTTTCCATTTCTTTACCTCCTCTCTTTCAACCCTACCTCTTCTTTGACCTCTTTTTTTATTCTGTCCATCTCCCTCTCTCTTCCCATCTGTATTTGCCCCCCCACTCTCTCTCTCTCTCTCACTTTTAACATCTCCCTCTCTTTTTCTCTGTCTTTCTATCCATCTATCCCTACCTCTTCCTCCCTCTTTCCCCTTCTTGCTCTCTTTTTTTCCTGAGGCATCACCAACTCTTCTTTAATGTGTAATTATGGAGCTGCTTAGGACAGATTAAGTCTGTGTGCTCTCTCGCTCAGTGTATGTGTGTGTGTGTGTGTGTGTGTTACTTCTTACTACATGTCTTTATGACACACCGTCAGGAGCACTCATACGTGTGAAAGTGTTCAGGTTTTTTTTTTTCTTCTGAAAATGTGCCAGTTCTGTCAAAACGTGTTTCGGTCTATTTTTTATTTTTTTTAAGCATATCACGTCTGCGTTTTGAAAATCTCGTACACGTCTCTGTCACACTTCTACCGGCCTCCTGTCCATCTGCTGCCGTGTATAGATTTGGTACGCTTCTTCTTTTTCTCTTTTTCTTTTTTTTTCATTCAGTGATGCAGTGGTGAGACTGACACATATGCTAAGCGATTGTAACATGCCAACTTTCATGAAACATGGAAAAAAAAGTTTAATATTGCAATTCCAAGCCAAAAAAAGTTGTAAATAAAAGAAATAATATAAATTATTATATATATATATATATATATATATAAATATATATAGATACATATATACTATATATATATATAGATATATATATATATATATATATATATATACTGTATATATATACATTCATCTTCTACCAAAACCGCTTTATCTGATCTTCCCTCGGGTCACGGGGAGTCTGTGCCTATCTCAGGCGTCTATGGGCATTAAGGCAGGATACACCCTGGATGGAAATGCCAACCCATTACAGGACACACATACACACACACACACTCACATTCACACACACATTCATACACTAGGGACAATTTTTCCAAGGTGCCAATCAACCTACCGTGCATGTTTTTTGGACCTGGTGGAATCCGGAGAACCCGGAGAAAAACCCCCTGAGACACGGGGAGAACATGCAAACTCCACACACACATGGCCAAGACGGGAATTGAACCCAGACCCTGGTGGTGTGAGGCGAACGTGCTAACCACTAAGCCACCGTGCCCCTTATAATACATATAATAATATAATAATAATCTGACTGTAAACACTCTGCCTAAAACAGCACACAAAGCCTGTTGAACAAATGTGAGTTGTGAATTGACACACACACACACACACACACACACACACACACACACAGTTTGAGGGTACAGTGTGTGAGTGAATGTGTAGCTACATGGCAGTTAGTGTTGAAATGCTGTGTGACTAATGGTGACATAATGGAAAGCCGATCTGCAGCAGCGGCTTATAATTCATTTACAGGAGACAAAATCTCACTTGCTTTATCTCTCTCTCAGTACAGGCCTCTCTCTCTCTATCTCTGCTCTCTCTCTCTCTCTGTATCTCTTTCTCAATCTCCCTGAACGTATCTCTCCCTTCCTTTCCTTTCTATATGCAGCTCTTCTTTATCTCAATCTTTCCTGCGAGAACACCCTGCTACGGCTTTTCACTAGCGAATCCTAACCCGACGTGTGTCGGAGAACAACAACAAAGAAAACGAACCTTCTTCACCTGGGTCTCTGGAAGAAGAAGAAGAAGAAAAAGTAGAAGAAGAAGAAGAAGAAAAAGAAGTGATTTCACCTTTTAGAGGTGTAGAAACAAAGGCACGCTGATCATATTTGAAATGTTACAATTGAATTAAATATTTTTTCTTTCGCAGAGCAGTTTAATAATGCAGAACAGTTCTACAGAGATAAAGCAGTTAAGTTTATTGTTCCTTATAAAGTTTATCGCTAATCAGTGTGCCGGCTGTGGCAAGATAAAAATTAAAATGGCTGAGACGGCACGAGGAAGTCAAAACACAAGTTAAAGTGAACTTTATGGTCATTCGGACGGGCGGCGATGTGCAAAGACCAAAAAATTGTGTTTCTCTGAAGGTGCAGATGAATGATCAGTTGGCAAGACAGGTAACAGATAAACAAAAGAATATAGAGCAGACATTACACACAGATAACACAATTTTATATATATATATATATATTATATATATATATATATATATATAAATATATCGATATATATATATTCATCTATATATATATATTTTTATAATCATTCATCTTCTACTAGGGATCTGCTCTACCGCTATATCCGATCTTTTTTTATCTTCCCTCGGACCTTCCCTCGGGTCACTGGGAGTCTGTGCCTATCTCAGGCGTCTATGGGCATTAAGGCAGGATACACCTTGTATGGAATGCCAACCCATCGCATTTTTTTTAGCTTTAGAGGGCACTAGACAGAGCATTATGGTCTGGAAAAAACATCTCCCTGGGTAGTCTAGAAGCAAGAATTAATTTTGGCAAGATGATCTTCTCAAGAGTCGCTACAAGTACACCAACTAGTGATTTCCACGGGCAGATCAAAAGGTGGTTGAGGGAAATGTAGGGAAGACTTTGACGAGTCGTCTTCTCCATTAGACTCCTAATCAATTGTATAAGTGGAGATTTGGTGCTTCCCAAACTGACTCCTACAACGCCAAGAAATACATTCCTGTTTAAGTGCATCCTCATATTTTATTATTTTATTTTATTTTATTATATTTGCACCTATGTCCATTTTCTGGATTACTCTTTTCTCTTAAAAGAGGTTACTTTGGGAGGGGCACGGAGACACGTTCGCCTCACACCGCCAGGGTCCGGGTTCGATTCCCGTCTCGATCATGTGTGCGTGGAGTTTGTGCATGTTCTCCCCGTGCCTCAGGGAATTTTTCTCCGGGTTCTCCGGTTCCCCCCCCAGTCCAAAAACATGCACGGTAGGTTGGTTGGCACCTTGGAAAATTGTCCCTAGTGTATGAATGTGTGTGTGTGTGTGTGTGTGCCCTGCGATGGGTTGGCAAACTCCACACACACACATGGCCGAGACGGGGATCGAACCCGGACCCTGGCGGAGTGAGTCGAATGTGCTAACCACTAAGCCACCGTGCTCCTTACATGATAGTGCATGGTAGAGTTAAATAGATATAGTATATGATGGTCAGTCCAGGTAGAAGATAGAGATTTAAACTCATTCCCCGCCGAACTTCTCATTGTAAGCGCTTGTGCCCGAGCGTAAGTGTTTGCTAGCAGTCTGTAGGCGTTTTCGCCTCTTCCTCCTCGCAGAGAGTCAAACAGGAGGAGAGCTGCAGATGGCGCTTGGTGAATCTGTCCTCAGAAATTGACAGCATCTTGACAAGGCCTTGCTGTTTTCTTTCTGTGTATGTGTGTGTGTGTGTGTGTGTGCGCGAGAGAGGATGTAAGTGTGTGCGCGTGAACGTTCGCGGTACACGTCGATCTCAAAGTATGAAGACTGTCACCGCCACTTTTTTTTTTTTTGCGTGTCGATGTTTCCTCTACGGAGAATTCGACTGAGCGCAGTAAGCCCGAGGCAAGAGGACCAACATGTCATGTCTTTATTAGCAGCGAACGCAAGGATCGTGTTCGATGAATGTTAAAAAGGTCAGATCGCTGCGAGCGTATTTAACAAAACGCAAGATCTGGAATACAAACAATACCAGATACCTGGTACATAGACAATAGCAAAGTTTCTTTGAGTCTGAAAATGTGAAAATAATGGCACTATAAAAAGTGAACCATCACTAAAAGTTAGCTCTCTCTTTTTCCTCAGGAATTTCCTCATGGTGGGCCACAAAGTCCCCGAGATCTTTTGTACACTTTTACGGTCTGTAGCTTTGAAAAATCGAGGGTTGCAATTTAATCTTTCTATTGCGACTTTCAATTCATCACATGCTTTTAGGAATATTGTGATTATTTTTTTCATTCTTTTATGCATTACTTGTTTTTCAAAGACATTAGAGATAATCAAAAGAGATTAGCTGAAACTAACTGCCTAGCGCATGGCTAGTATGCTAAATAAACAAACACAGACAATTTTTTAAAATTAAATTGTTATTATTAAAGTTGAAAACATACATCAACAAGGGCAAAAATAAAACTAGTGTTAGCAATGTGGCAACTCATTTCATACTGGAAATAAGATTTGTTAAGAGATGAAGAGACCATATGTGATAGCTTCCTGGTTAGCGGCTAATGCTAGCGCTATGGATTGTTTAGCGTTTTATATTTCTTCTCTTAAAAAGGAGAAAATCCTGTCAGTTTTGTGTATCGAGTGAATGAATGATTAAGACATTTCATCATATTCAAACATATCTTTAGAATATTAAATGTAAAACACACACACACACACACACACACACACACGCACGCACCTGTATTACATAAATGGGGTCGAACAAAACTATTTATTTACATTTTTCTGTTTATTTAATTGTATTTAATCACACACATTTGTCACTCCATTCACTCAATTTAATCAATATATTAAATAATAATAATAATAATAATAATAATAATAATAATAATAATAATAATAATAATAGGGGGGGCACGGTGGCTTAGTGGTTAGTACATTCGCCTCACACCGCCAGGGTCCGGGTTCGATTCCCGTCTCGGCCATGTGTGTGTGGAGTTTGCATGTTCTCCCCCCGTGTCTCAGGGTTTTTTTCTCCGGGTTCTCCGGTTTCCCCTCCCCGGTCCAAAAAACATGCACGGTAGGTTGATTGGCACCTTGGAAAATTGTCCCTAGTGTATGAATGTGTGTGTGTGTGTGTGTGTGTGTGGTGTGTGTCCCTGTGATGGGTTGGCATTCCATCCAGGGTGTGTCCTGCCTTAATGTCCATAGATGCCTGAGATAGACACAGACTCCCCGTGACCCGAGGGAAGATCGGATAAAGCGGTAGAAGATGAATGAATGAATGAATAATGCATTCATGTAATTAGTATTTTAATTTTATGAAATATTTAACCAAGAAAGCATATTCAAATGTACACTCTAAATTTAATAATATACTGCATGAATTAAACAAAAGGTTATGGTTGGCATTTCTTCCCTCAAACTGTACCGCAGTTTTACCTTCGTACAACATGTACCGAATCCTGAAAATTACGTCTGATCAACAATGATCTAAACACATTATTTAGCCGAGACTCTTTATCTGTTCCAATAAGCTAAATAAGGCATATCTCATTTTAAATCCATTCCAATTATCAAATCAATGAATTGTGCAATACAAATGGAAGCAATTAAAGTTGTGGGATGTTGTTGTTGTTGTTGTTGTTGTTCACGATGAAACGAGTGTATGTCACATTGCTTGACACGTTCTTGGCTCGCTTATTTACTGAAACAAATCTCCAATGCTCAAAGTAACATTACATAATATTTACAGCATTTGGCAGACGCCCTTATCCAGAGCGACTTACAACTGAGCAATTGAGGGTTAAGGGCCTTGCTCAAGGGCCCACTAGTGGTGGTGGTGGGATTTTAACCTGTGATCTTCTGGTCCAGAGTATTTTCCCTTCACTTAAAACTGCACAATTCCATAAAGATAGTCCTTAAACGGCTTAGAGTGGAAGATCTCTTCATCGACATCCGCACCTGATTTTACTAACACCGTTATAGCTGAATTAATACCAAAGATAAATAAATCAATAATAATAATAAACATCTTCCTATATTGAATGCAACTTCCTGTTTAGAATACCTGTAGAGCAGTCGTGTGACATGTATATGACATTAGGACGCAGCCAATTTACTTCGAGCGCATGGATTTAGCATTGCATGCAAAACGCGTTGCTTTTAATAGTCTATATGGTGTGAAAATTGAACGTGCGATGATGAACTGTCTGGCTTTTCATCAGCCCCAGGTGCAAACTCGAATAGTGGGGTGAGTTGTGAAAATAACAAGTCAAGAAACCAGGAAATTGGATTAAAAACCAAACACACTCACAGATGAAGACACACACACACACACACACAGAAAAACTCCAGACAGTTCTTTAACATGAAATTAATGATCCAGAAACAGCTGGGTTGGGTTTAGAGAGTTAGGGATGTGGTCAGGGTAGAAATTAGGGGATTAAAATTCAGTTTTAGGGTTATGGCTGTAGTTAGGGATGAATTTTGAAATTAGGGTTAGGGTCAGGGCTAGAGTTGGTCTTGAGGTTAGCTTTAGAGCTATTGTTAGGCTTGAAATGAGGTTTTAGGGGTAGAGCTATAGTTGAAATGATGGTTATGTTTATTGTAACTTTAGCACTATAGTTATGGTTAAAGTTGTGGCTAGGTTTGGGTTTAAAGTTAGAGCTTAAGGTGAAGGGAATAAGTATAGAGGTTAAGTTTGAGTTTAGAGTTGGTGTTGAGTTTAGGGTTCAGTTTATGGTTAGGGCTATGATTATGATTGATATTAGTGCAAGGGTTTAGGATTACAGTTAGGACTAGGGGTTAGTGTTAGGGGTTAGATTTAAGGGTTTATTTATGTCTATGGTTGGAGTTGTTCAAGTTAATTTCGGGTTGTATTTAGGATTATGATTAGACTTGAATTTTGGATTAATTTTAAGGTTGGAGTTAGTTTTATAGTTAGGACTACGGTTAAGGCTTTAATTTGTGGTTAGAGCTATTGGTTGGGATTAGGGTTGGAGTTGCTGCTAGGGTTAAATTTGGGTTTAAAGTTAGTGTCACTTTTTGGGTTGGAGTTGGATTTAGGGCTATTTTGGATTAAGTTTAAGGTTTATAGTTAGGACTATGTTAGTGTTGTGCTTAGAGTTGGAGTTGGAGTTAAGGCTATGGTTAGGGCTGAGGTTGAGATTAGAGTTTATGTTTGGGGTTAGATTTAGGGTTAATGACTATAGCAGAATTTAAATTTAAGGTTGAGATCAGGATTAGAGTCAGATTTAGGGTTATGGCTATGGTTGGGGTGAAATTAGAGGGTTTGGAGTTGGGTTCACATTTTGGACTATGGTTAGGATTGGAGTTGTTTTAGTCTTTGGTTAGGTGTGGGTTTGGGATTAGGTTTGGAGTTGCTGCTAGAGTCAAATATGGGTTTAACATTCAAGTTAAATTTAGGGTTGGATATAGGATTATGATTAGACTTGAATTGTGGATTAATTTTAAGGTTGGAGTTAGGTTTATAGTTAGGACTATGGTTAGTGTTGGGGTTAGATTAAAGGTTATGGTTAGGTCTGTGTTTGGGATTAGTGTTGGAGTTGCTGCTAGGGTTAAATTTGGGTTTAAAGTTGGATTTAAATTTAAGATTTGATCTAGATTTATGATTGATCTAAATTTAAATTTAGATTAAGATTAAAGTTGGAGTTGCTTCTTTGGTTAAATTTGGGTTTAAAATTGGAATTAAGTTTGATTAGAATTGAAATTTGGGTTAATATAAAAGTAAGAGTGAGGACTATGGCTAGTGTTGTAGTTAAGTTTGATTTAAGGCTACGGTTAAGGCTGGCATTGGGATTAGAGTTTAGGTTTGGGGTTAGATTTAGGGTTAAGGTTAGGTTTACGGTTATTGTTATGGTTGAATTTAGGGTTTGGATTCGGGTTTTGGACATTTTGGACAATTGTTAGGATTGGCATCTTTAAGGTCTGAGTTTGGTATTAGGGTTGAATTTGATCTTAGGTTCAGGGCGAGAGTTTGGGATGGGTTTAGGAATTAGGGTGAACCCTAAACACTGAATAGTTGCATTTTTTTTTAAATAGTGTCAAATAATGCAATTTTAATGAAAGTTATAAATAACTAAATGAAAAGTATAGCTTTTCAGTATACGTTTAAAAAAAAGATTACATTAAGGGTTAACGATTAAAGATCAAATTGCACATTCCATATGTACAAACACCAACATGTATAAAGTTAGGCATTCGTATTGTTCTCACACTAACAGGCTCAGTCCTCTCTGTCTACTTTATCAACGAGATCAAATTTGTGAAAACAGGTTGCCATGTAATGTAACTAGTCCTACGCGGCATGGTTTGGTTCAGAGCCCCGCAGGGTTAACGACACTTTTTTTTCCGAGAGGGTTTGGTGCCAGTGGGCGTCGCGCTGCATGCCAACTTCCCCACCGCCATCTGTGCGCTCGCTACATGTCTCCTGACACCGGCTTTGCTTGCTCACACACGAACACGGCCTGAACATCACGGACAAAGCGGATTTCACAAGGTTTTGGCAAAGCATCATACGATGGTAATGGGACATTTGTGTAGTTTTTGTTGCACTTAAAATCTAAGCGCTCCTCTGGAAATACTAGCAAATGAATAAAACATCAGTTGACCAGCAATAAGTGACCATCTGTGGCTGTACTGCACAGGAGCAAGCTGCAGCTGGGTACTGAGGTTTCAGGATAAGATAAAGGCCGTTTTGTCATTGCAATGCCTTTGACAATGAAAAGATCATTTGAAATATTTATCCCAGATCCTCTCAACTGGTAGACGAAGTACTTACAGCGATCTCCCATTTAAATCAGTGGCGTTCCGTCAGGGCCGTCTGTGTCTTTAAGCTAGACTTCCTATCCAATCAGATTTCAGCCGTTACCAGGGTCAAAGAAATCTGTCCTGAGAATAGAAGGGCACTTACACTGGCATAACATCGCACAATAAACACTGTTCGAACCACACTGGACATTCTCTGCCGGACATCTTGCACCCGTCAACTTACACACTTCTACACCATACACATATATTTATATAAAGGATCTCTTTTTACTTTTTAATCTTTGCTTTATATTTTGTGTTACTTTATTCATAGATTCTTCCCTCATCCACATTATTTATATCTATAATAATGTTTACATGCTGGACGGTATCACTGTGTATATTGCATGTGACAAATAAAATCAGATTTTTTTTCTTTGAATATCCCAGCTTGTTTAGAAGTTAGGGTCAGAGCGCAGGATCAGCCATGATCGGCGCCCCCTGGAGCACAGAGGGTTAAGGACCCAAGGGTGGCAGCTTGGCAATAACGGGGCTCAATCCCCAATCTCCCGATCAGCACCTTAAACCACTGAGCTACACCCATCCCGTCTAGACCAAGGCCTTCAAGATCAACATTAAGGTAATGTGTAGCTTAAATTACTTGACAATGAACCAATTAACCATTAACCAATAAGATTTCTTCATTAAGACTCAAGTCGTAGCGGAGAAGGGAGCCAAATCTCACACAGGTCGTATTCCACAGCATTCCATTTATTTCCCTGGCAACACAGATATTTACAAACAAAAGGAAAAGAACAGAGGGTTAAGGGCCTTGCTTAAGGACCCAAGGGTGGCAGCTTGGCAATACCATAGCTCAAACCCTTGATCAGTCGCCCAGCGCCTTAAACACGGAACCTCTTTTATGAGGTTAATGGTGCAGCTGTGGCTACAGTGAAAGGAGACTTGCTTTAATTCGTTCTCACTTCTTGAGATCCCAGTCTGTGATCCAGAGTTCCTCTATAATACTGATGGATTTTACAGCCAATGGTGTCAAAACAATGTTATTAAGAAGTGGATTGACTGCTGTAATATTAGTTCTATCTTTGAGCCTCATTTCAGGAAATCCAGGGCCCATGTACAATATACATTTACATTTACTGCATTTAGGAGACGCCATTATCCACATACAAAAAGCCCTCAGTTGAGGGTTCTTGTGATGCCACGGCAGTGAAACAAGGAAGAAGTGCTAGTTGAAGTCTTTCTGGAAGAGATAGCTCTTCAGTCATTGCTTGAAGATGAGCCAGTGACTCTGTTGTTCGGACGTCCGAGGAAGTTCATTCCACCACCACGATGCCAGAACAGAAACAGCGCTGAGGTAAACTTACCTCTTACCCTGCGAGAAAGTGGATCCAGGCGAGCAGCGCTAGAAGGTCTGAGGCAGCGAGGTGCATTACAGGGGAGGGATGAGGTCTCAGGTAAGATGGTGCAGGTCCATTTTTGGCTTTATAGTTGAGAATCAGCTTATAAGAGAAGCCAGCGGAGCGAGTGTGGCGGTGAAGTGTTGTGGGAGAACTCAGGCAGGTTGAAAACAAGTCATTCAGCTGCATTTTGGATCATTCGTAGTGGTGTTTTGAGGCGGAGATGCCAGCAGAGAGTCGCAGTAGTCCGGTCTCGAAATAACGAGAGACCAAACATGCGCCCGAGCAACCTATGTGGATAGAAACGATCGAATCCTTCTGATGGTGTAGAGAAGATACCAACAAGAGCGAGTCATATTAGCAACATGGATTTGGCATGATGGGAAGATTTAATTAGGAACTTTTGGTCTTGCAGCACCGAGCTTAAAATGTTTATGATTGTCTTTATAAGAGGCTATGCTGCTTTAAAGCATGCATTGACGGTTAACTGCATCTCCCACAATGCATGTGACTATGTTACCTGTGAAGTGACGGCATCCCGCCGCTAGATTGCAGCGTATCCCATATCGGCGCTTACCGAGGGCGATTGTTGAGAAATTGTTTTTCTGCTTTCTCTTTTGCTCGTTATTAAAGTTCTGCTGTTTTGCATCTTCTGTCCCACCCTGGATTCTACAATTCCACTCGGCGTTTGCTGACAGATCCAGCGAAGATATTCCCGGTGCTGGTTCTGTGTGTGTGTGTGTGTGTGCCGGTTCTGAGGTATCTCCGATTTAAAAAATTTTTTGGGGGGTCTAACAATTTGTTCTGTTTGGTCCGGGCAGCATGAGCACACTGGGATTTACGACCCCTCCTCGGCCTTAGAGCATGGCAGACACAAACCCGACTCGTCTGCCACGTCGGGGCGACGATTTGTAGCCCGAAACTCACAAAATCAATCAGGAAGATTACGTCCCTGTCAGCATGAAATATCGCCACTGTTGTTTTATAACCTGCATATGTTATTAGCGCTGCCATTGTGAGATTTGACCCTCCTAAATTGTCACGGCAGCGAAAAAGACGATTCCCGGGCGCTTTTTTTTTTTCTCCCGAAGGCAAGGTTGTTTTATTTGTCAGTTATATGAGAACATGTTAAAGGAAATTATTATTATTATTTTTTTTGTATATAACTAAGTAAGTTTGTAAATGGAACGCAGAACGCCGGCTTGCTTTTATGAGGTGAGCTGATTGCCAGCTCGTTTCTGGTTTATTGGAGGTTAGTTGATGGATGGGAGCGCAGAGAGATAGCCAGAAGGAGAGGGCTAGGCTATTGTGATTACATCTTGATTTAGCCTGTCACTGGGTCTTTGGCTGTGGTTGTTGTGTATGAGAGCTGGGCGGTTCCATTAACTGTCCTGAGTCCTCTTCGATTAGAGAAAGCATTTGTAACCGAGACGGCATCTTTTTTAAAAGCCCAGAAAAAAACTGTACAGCAGGTTATAGATATGGTTGACGACATATATATATATATATATATATATATATATATATATATATATATATATATATATATATATATCTTCATTCTATCTTCTACCGCTATATCCGATCTTACCCTCAGGTCAAGGGCGGGGGAGCCTGTGCCTATCTCAGGCGTCTATGGGCATTAAGGCAGGATACACCCTGGATGGAATGACAATTTTCCAAGGTGCCAATCAACCTACCGTGCATGTTTTTGGACCAGGGGGAAACCGGAGAACCCGGGGGAAAAAAAAAACCCTGAGGCACGGGGAGAACATGCAAACTCCACACACACACATGGCCGAGACGAAAATCGAACCCGAACCCTTGGGGGTGTGAGGCTAAAGTGCTAATATATATATATATATATATTATATATATATATATATATATATATATATATATATATATATATATACACACACACAGACTTCTGCAGTGTCCTCCAAAAGTATTTTATTTCATAAAAATGAACATTAACCAAGGCATAGAATATTAACATTCCGCACTTTTCCCCACTTTCTGTCAAAACTCGAGGCCCACAGGCCGAATTTTATGTGGCTCGCTTGAGCTTAAAAGGTTTATGATTCTCTTAATATAAGGTTATGCTGCATTAAAGGATAAACTACATTTGCCACAATGCAAGCGACTCTGTTACCCGCGAAGCGGAATCGCGCCACTAGAGTGCATCGTATATCTCACATTGACGTTTACACAGCGCATTTTTTCCAACAAGTGGAATTAAGAAACTTCTATCCCCAAGTGTCCAGGAAGTGGAAAATTGATGCAGATGGAAGGCACTTCCAAGAAAGATGGGAAATACATGTTTGTGTTTCGAGGGAGGAAAAAGCGCTGTGTGTTTTGTGTTATGAGGCGACGTCACTCATCAAATACTATATACTGTCTTATAGATTACAACTGGCCCTTCGAGGGAAACCATAATGCTGATGTGGCCCCCACAGTCAAAATGAGATTCCCACCCCTGATTTATACAATCCTGTTCATAAATAAAAAAATAAATAAATAAATAAATAATATATATATATATATATATATATATATATATATATATATATATATATATATATATATATATATATATATATATATATATATATATATATATATTGTTGGACCTGTCCTTGTTAATTCTTTTTTATCTACTAATATGTTTTGTTGCATGTATTTGTTATTTTTTTTGTTTGTTTTATAATAAAATAAACAAAAATGATTCTATTTTAAAATAATCTTTTTAAATGCTTTTTTCAACTTATTTATATATTTTTTTAAAAACTTAATTGAATTTGAGTTTTTTTCGGTTTGAAGAAACCGGGTGTAAAACAACTAAACATCCATCAGCGCCTCAAGCACCCGCTTCATTCCGGCTTCATTTTATGAAGCAACAGAGAAACAAGAAACTGATACAGATTTCTCTTCTTACAATATTATACCACACACAAATAACGCCACTCTATACAGTACAATTCAGCACAGTGATATTCTTTCCTTGCATATCCTAGAGCGCCCCCTGGAGCACAGAAGTTTAAGGGCCCTGGCGTGACCATACTTATGCTTGACCCCCCCTGAATGCTGATCTACCACCTCCCGTCATACGTGTGTGCTTAGAAACAATTTCAGAAAAAAAAAAAGCCATTTTCTCCATTTCCTGCTAAGCATGTTGGAAAAAAGAAATGCTGCAAACACACAAAACAAACAAAATGTGTTTGTTAATCTGCACAAATCGGTTAATGAGGCTCATTTATGTATAAATCTATGGAGCCTCCAAATCTTTTAAATCTAATCCAAATTGAACCGCAACTGTGACATCTCTAATCCACGTAGCGTCGGGGGGTATTTACGGCTCGCCCCGCGTTAGCTCCGGCAGTCGCTCGAGCATGATGCAATAACTCGATCCCATCACGATCGGCCTGTTTCTACCACACACCCCATATAAGCCGCTGTTTGTCTTCGTTTCTCGTGAGGATCTCGGCAGGAACCAGGCCGAATGGTACGCGCGGTGATCCCTCGTTCATTACTGACCGATCCTCCAGGGTACGGAGCTCGCTAAGAGCAGCCCGGGACACTCCAAGGGACAGTAGTATCATTAGGACCCAATGCAATAACATCTCTTCATGAGGATGATGATGATCCTGTGTTGAAAAAAAAAAAAATAATAATAATAATAATAATAATAATAAAAGATGTGAAAGCCTGCTTCAATGTTGTGCCCTGAAATTGCAGGAAATTGCAAACCCGGTGATAATCGATGAATAATATATGATAAGTGAAACCGAGTCTACAAATGGATTCACTATTATATGACCAGTACAGTGTGAAAACCAAACCCCTATGCTATTCCGTGGCGAAAATACCTTATAAATATATGCATAATGTGTAATATTAGAAAGATATACACAGAAAGAAACACTTGATTTTTTTTTTCTTTTATTGCATTTTTTTTTCTTTTGGCTCTGCAGTAAACACTTTGCTTTATTGGGAAATATGATGCGTTCAGGCACAAACCCAGTTCAAGGCACAGAGTTTTGTGAATCCAGTGACCCCCGCATCCATTAGCCGGAGTGGGCCGAAGCCGAGGCTGGACTGGTGAGCTTCCGAGTTCATTACGACCTCCTCATTAAAGCCATTGATTTATTCCTTTGGCTTTTAGCGAAGCCCACTCGCACTTCCCCCTGCATTTCCATCATACGCGGCTTCCCTCCGAGGCGAATATATTATACACGAAGTGGATGTGCCACTTTGATTTGTTTATTTTGCGAGTGGTGTTATGCCTGTAGGAGAATGACTCATAGCCCATGAATGAATCAAAACCCAATTGCATTTTGATATTCGTGCCGCTTTTTTGACACGCGTTTACCTGATCTGCGTTCAGGCTTCAGCGTTTATTTTTCCCAGCAAGTATACACTGTTTTTTTCATAGTGTGAATATTTATTTATTCTGTTGAAATAAACTGATTAGGCAAAATTGAGAATTAAAGCCTTTTCTGATATCAGGGTCACTATTGCGAGTTAAATCTGCTTTAATTAATTTAGTTGCTTTAATCTTTGGCAAATTTTCTCCGACTTGCAGCAACGACGATACGTTTTGCCTTTTTGGTTATAAGGGAATGTAATCACCTATTCCTTCTGTCTCCTATCTGTCGCTCACCTATGGCTCAACATGCTCCAAGAGGGGGAGCATGTTGACATGCTAAGGGGAGGGGGTAGCTCAGTGGTCTAAGGCGCTGGGCTGCTGATCGGAAGATCCGGGTTCGAGCCCCGGTATGGCTAAGCTGCCGCCTTTGGATCCTTGAGCAAGACTCTTAACCCTCTGTGCTCCAGGGGTGCCGTATCATGGCCGACCCTGCGCTCTGACCCCAGCTACCAACATCAAGCTGGGATATGCGAAGAAAAGAATTTCACTGTGCTGTAATGTTTATGTGACCAATAAAAGGCTATTAAAAAAAAGAGCTGCAAAAAGTCTACAAGAAGTGATTTTTCATACTCAAAAAGGTCAAAAATGTCCACCTCCCAGTTCACTATGCACTGGTGAGAGAGTGAGTGTATTGTGCAGGTGAATGCTGATGATCTGTGAGATTTAGAAGCAGGAATAGTGGTCCCCTCAGTGGTTTAAGGCGCTGGCGACTGATCAGAAGATATGTGAAGGAAGACAGTGCTGTAATGTATATGTGACAAATAAAGGCTATTCTATTCTATTTGACGGAGTTTGACTAATGGGGGGGGCACGGTGACTTAGTGGTTAGCACGTTCGCCTCACACATACAGGATTCGGGTTCGATTCCCGTCTCGGCCATGTGTGTGGATTTTGCATGTTCTCCCCGTGCTTCAGGGGTTTTTTCTCCAGGTTCTCCTGTTTCCCCCGTTCCAAAAACATGCACGGTAGGTTGATTGGCACCTTGGAAAATTGTGTGTGTGTGTGAGTGTGTAGATGTGTGTGTGCCCTGCGATGGGTTGGCATTCCATCCTGGGTATGTCCTAGCCTTAGAAGATGAATGATGAATGACTAATGGGGATGGGTCAGACGACTTGGTATCTCCAAAACATTCCCAAAACTGCAGCTCTTGTGGGGTTTGTCTCGGTCTGCAGTGCCTAAGTTGTCCGAGAAAGGGAAAGTGGTGAACCGGAGACAGGGTCATTGCTGGCTTGTGTGGTCTGGTCCAACAAACGAGCGCCTATAGCTCAAATTGCTGGAGAAGTTAATGATGCTGTCAGGGATCCACCAGCCACACCCTCCCCTAGGTCTCAATATCCCCGCTCTGCTTCACCAGCCTCCTAATTACCCCCACCTGTTCCCCTATAAATACCACTCCCTCCATTCAGTCCTCGTCTGGTCTACTTTTCACATATCCCGAACTGACTAGACTTCTTACTGCTCTGGTTTCGCCTATGTGGGCCCCCCGAAGACTTTTCCTGGATTCCCCCTGGATTAAACCCGATTCTCCTGCTAACTTCCATAATTTTCATCCTACTCCTGTTTTTGTCCTTTCGTTCACCGAGTGGCCGACCCTGTCACAGGTTCCTTGTACAACTTTCAATATGGACCACTGCAGACTTGGATACACCCCACAAGAGCTGCATATATGCTCTGACCCAGTCGTCTAACCCTCACCAATTGTCAAGCACGCTCTACTTCCTGCTCCTGTTACTCCTGTGCTTTGCATTGGCTCCTCAAGACATTTCCTGGATCCCCCTCCACCCCTTTACTTTGGTTCGCTCCATTCTCCATCCTTCTCCCACTTCAGATACATTGCTAACCTGACAAGCCTACTCCTGTTTTTGTCCTTTCATTCACCACGTGACCCCCCATGACCCTGTAACAGGTTCACCACTCTACCTTCTTTGGACAACTTTCGATATGGACCACTGCAGACCTGGATACACTTCACAAGAGCTGCAGTTTTGGATATGCTCTGATCCAGACCATCAACAATTGTCAAACACGCTCAAATACTTCCTGTTGTTTCCTGGATTTCCAGGTTTCCTCTCTATCTTTTGTGGAAGTGTGAGCGATACAATGGGTCAGGACTTTTTCGGCCGCAAAACCGGGAACGATATTAAGCAGGTGGTCATAATGTTATACATCTATACTTGGCTGATGTTTGAGTCCAAGGGAACTTAGAATAGAATAGAATGTAGTCTTTATTTGTCACGTATACTTTACAGCACAGTGAAATTCTTTTTTCGCATATTCCAGTGAAGGTGGGGTCAGAGCGCAGGGTCAGCCATGGTACGGCACCCCTGGAGCACAGACGGTTAAGGGCCTTGCTCAAGGACTTATGGCCGGCAGCTTGATGTACCTTAAGTACCTCAGACCACACCCCCTCCCAGAACTTATCAGAAGGATCATGTAGAGGATTAAACAGTGCTGACAAGAAGGATGCAGCCGTGTCCCTTGAACATTTATGGTACATTAAATAGATTTACATTTATGGCATTTTAGCAGATGCTTTTATCCAGAGCGCCTTATCACAGAGCAATTGAGGGTTAAGGGCTTTGCTCAAGTTGTGCCATATAAGATTGTGACATTTCAATCAGATCAAAGTCCTGATCACAGAACAGCCACCTACTTTTAAACCAGAGAAAATAAAAGTACTATGAGCGATAGTGCACGTAATACTCGCTTCTATGCAGATGTATTACACTGTGATATCGGTGCTGTCATGCAGGTGATTAGGATTATTACAACGCTGCGAGCCTGACAAGCCTACTCATTTAAACAAAGATCTGAGTAAAAATGAAAAAACAAAAAAAAACCGAAAGTTAAGTTGTCACCGAGTGATTTTACTTTTTTTGCCTCACAGACATATCAATCTGAGTCTGGCAGACAGATGGAGCCGAGGGGCCGAAAGCCATGCTGTGAGGGAAATGCTTTTACCAAATAATGCCTTACACCCTGCTGCCTTTGTTTCAGCCCCTGACAGACTGCTGTGTTTGTGTGAGGCGAAAGACGACGGTTGTGTTTTCTTATCAATATCATGCCACGGAATAGCAAAAACGCGTTTATTTTTTTTCTTCACAGTTATTCATATGTGCTTTCCAGACTTGATTCTTGAGCACCTTTTGAGGTGATTCCTTCGCCTGAACTTTAATCTCACGACGGGTTCGGTAATGAGCAGATAAATCGAGACGGAGGTAAACAGCAGTCAGGCTTCCGTCGTTTTAGGCACATGTGGATTTTGAGCATAACTAAACCAAATGCAAATATCCATCATGGAATTTTATTGACTTTTATTTTTTAGTGAAAATATGAAAATGCCTTACCTACATGGTTAAAAAAAACAGTTCAGAAACCCCTATCTTACAGCAATTATCTCAGCCTGCACTTTTCCATGCAACCTACATCCTCTACTATCGCTCCACTCGCTGCACCATAATCTTTTCATCCTATCCTCATCCTACTCTATTGTAGCTTATATATATATATATATATATATATATATATATATATATATATATATATATCTATCTATCTGTCTTCTGTCTGTCTGTCTATCTATCTATCTATCTATCTATCTATCTGTCTGTCTTCTGCCTGTCTTTGTCTGTCTGTCTATCTATCTATGTTGCTTTTCTTTCTAACTATCTATCTATCTATCTATCTATCTATCTATCTATCTATCTATCTATCTATCTATGTCTATCTATCTATCTGTCTATCTATCTATGTTTGGGAAGGTTACTTTGGAAATGTAATAGATTACAGATTATAAATTTAATGACTTTATAAAAGTAAAGTAACTGATTACTTTTTGATTACTTTCATTTCATTTGTCCACTAGGTGCGATACTTGGTGGCGTGGCTTAAACAGAATTAATTTTAATTTTCTAGGGAAAAAATGTCAAACCCTTTGGAAAAAATAAGTTATATTTTTCGCAATTGCGCTGCATCAGAATCAATCTGGTGGGACGGGGTATTGTTTGTCAAGCGGGGGAATTTGTAATCTTTAACATTTTCATTAGTTAACTGTAATTTATTCACATGTTATTTCTCAGTAACGAATTACTGTTAATTTTATTTTGTAATTAAATTACTTCTTCAATTACACACGTAACCAGTTACTCCCCAACACTATATATATATATATATATATATATATATATATATATATATATATATAATGATATATATATATATATGAATGAATGAATATATAAATGAATGAACATTCTGTAGATGAGGATGGCCTCCCATTTCATCTCATGGTTACTTCCTGTTACAATCTTACTCGTCTTTTACATTACCATATTTCCTTATTATTGTTTCATCTCTGTAAAAATGTTTTAGAACAATGTATATTGTAAAAGTGCCATACAAATACCATTCAATTGGACAGTATTGAACTGAAGGGATTGAGCTTGATCTGAATATCATATAGAGATTTTTCTCACTATCGTCTCCACTGTCTCGCTGATTAGCATTAGTCTAACTTATAAAGCACACATTTAAAGGCAATAAACTTATACACTCTTTTTCTCAATACAGCATCTGCTTTGAGACAGTGAATATTTGTCAGATGCGCTCAACAAATAAAACTCAGTTAAAATTGAAATGGTTATACGCCGAAACAATATATAAAGATAAATTCGATTATGCTTTAAATTTGCAATTATATACATTTATAATTAGAGAGAATGCCTGAGGATAACAGAGTAAGCAGTAAAGGAGCGGCTCAGAAGCAGCGATGATGGAGAACTTTTTCAATTATTATTTTTCCCTCACCATATTTCACTTGTACACCTTTCATCCATTTGTGCAAAATCCCTCAAGGGATTAATTGCATATCGTAATTTTGTATTTTTTTAAATTGCGGTCCATTTATAACCCCACATAAGGTGAATTATTCTATTCCTATGACTAATTTTGCTGATACATGAGCTTATATTTTTTACTCTGTATTTCCACTTTGTTGTGGTCTATACTGTGAGGACTCAACAGTAGACACACATACATACATTATGTATACACCTGGTTTTTAGTATGGTATATTCTTTTACCATTTTAGTCCCAGTTTGTTTTTAGAATTACTTCCATTCTTCGAGAAGACGTTCCAACAGATCAAGATCGACAACTTTACCACTCAAAGAGCCGTTTGGGTGCGAAAACACTGGGGCCACAAACCCCTTTTGACATTAAAAGAAATAACTCTACATATAAGGTTTTAGGAGCACGGTGGTTTAGTGGTTAGCACGTTCGCCTCACACCGCCATGGGTCCGGGTTCGATTCCCGTCTCGGCCATGTGTGTGTGGAGCTTGCCTGTTCTCCCCGTGTCTCAGGGGGTTTTTTCTCCTCCGGGTTTCTCCCGGTTTCCTCCCCCCCCCGGTCCAAAAACATGCACGGTAGGTTAATTGGCACCTTGGAAAATTGTCCCTAGTGTGTGAATGTGTGTGTGTGTGTGTGTGAGTGTGTGCCCTGCGATGGGTTGGCATTCCATCCAGGGTGTATCCTGCCTTAATGCCCATAGACGCCTGAGATAGGCACAGGCTCCCCATGACCCGAGGGAAGATCGGATAGAGCGGTAGAAGATGAATGAATGAATGAATAAGGTTTTATTTTTATAACGGCAATAAAAATATTTATCATAATTGGTTCATGTGGTTTCTCCTGAGCCTCAGCGAACATCAGGGCTGTTTTCCACATGATATATGTATGCTAATATAACGCATCTTATGAGTGGCAAATAATTTAAACATTTTATTTAAATGTTACAAGATCACCATAATCTTCTCATTTAGAATTGCATTAAAAAAAACGAATGTACTAAAATAAAATTTAATTTAATTTAATTAAATACTCATTGATTATTTTCAGGGGCATGGTGGCTTAGTGGTTAGCTCATTCGCTTCACACCTCCAGGGTCGGGGGTTTGATTCGCGTCTCGGCCATGTGTGTGTGTGGAGTTTGCATGTTCTCCCCGTGCCTCAGGGTTTTTTTCTCTGGTTTCCTCTTAGTCCAAAAACATGCACATGCAAATTTGTCCCTAGCGTGTGAATGTGTGTGTGAGTGTGTGTGTGTGTGTGTGTGTGTGCCCTGCGATGGTTTGGCATTCTATCCAGGGTGTATCCTGCCTTAATGCCCATAGACGCCTGAGATAGGCACAGGCTCCCCGTGACCCGAGGGAAGACCGGATACAGCGATAGAAGATGAATGAATGAATGAATGAATGATTATTTTCAAAAGCCAAGTTGCCGACTTCTAGACTAGATCGCAATTGGTTCATCGGTGTGTATTAAAATCTGTGTGTATTTTAATTCATCAATAGCTCAGCGGTTGATGCATCGGACCAGTAAGTTCGAATCACAGCACCACCAAGCAACACCAAACAGCCACTGCTGGGCCCTTGAGCAAGGCCCTTAACCTTTAACTGCACAGGTGTGAGTCGTTCTGGATAAGGTCATCTGTGCCATAAATGTCATCTCAAAGCATTTGATGGGGATGAAAAACATCACCTGTGCTACTGCTTTCACACTCACCTCAGGCCAAGATCTCTCCCTGATTATAGATTCATTCATTCATTCATTCATCTTCTACCGCTATATCTGATCTTCCCTCGGGTCACGGGGAGTCTGTGCCTATCTCAGGCGTCTATGGGCATTAAGGCAGGATACACCCTGGATGGAATGCCAACCCATCGCAGGACGCACACACACACACCACACACACACACAAACACAAACACACACCACACACACACACACATTCACACACAGGGACACTTTCACACACTAGGGACAATTTTCCAATGTGCCAATCAACCTACTGTGCATGTTTTTGGACCGGGAGGAAACCGGAGAACCCGGAAAAAAAACCTATGAGGCACGGGGAGAACATGCAAACTCTACACACACATGGCCGAGACGGGAATCGAACCCGGATCCTGGCGGTGTGGGGCGAACGTGCTAACCACTAAACCACTGTGCCCCTCTGATTATAGATCTATGAGAGAATTTCAAATTTTCATAAATCTCTAATTCTCGTCCAAACACAATGTGGTACCGGGAGGGTGTAGCTAAGTATTCTAAGGCGCTGGGCTGCTGATCGGAAGATCCGCGTTCGAGCCCCAGTATCGCCAAGCTGTCGCCCTTGGGTCCTTGAGCAAGACCCTTAACCCTCAGTGATCTCAGGGAGCGCCGTATCATGGTCGATCCTGCGCTCTGACCCCAGCTACCAACAGCAAGCTGTGCTGTAATGTATATGTGACAAATAAAGGCTATTCTATTCTTCTACCGATCCAGCAGAATTCATCCGTGCTTTAAGAGTAAAATTTGAGATCCTATTTAGTTATAAATTTTAATGTCTATTTTTTTTAATACAGTGACATCGTATATAGTGTTCCATTGCAACAAACCTAGTCATGTAGTGCTATGACGAATTCCCTTAACCAAGCAAATACAGTACTGTTTAAGGCAAACGCGCTGTTAACAAGGAATGCTTTCAGAAATATAAATAATGATTGTTTATTTTTGTGAGTTTACAAAATGCAATGTGAGCGAACAAAAGAAAAAAATCAAATGAATATTTGGTTTTACTGGTGCTGGAGGTGATGGCACTGCCCCCCCCTCCCCATTTAATGCCTATAATTCCATACATCTGTGAAATGTTTGTTAACATTAACATATGCTCCCATCATATGCAGGGAACTTGGAATCCTTTCAAGGCTAAGATGGTCAGTTTTTGAAAATGGGACCTATTTTTTTTTCCTCATCAAAAAAAGAAGAAGAAGAAGAAGAAGTAGAGCAAGAAGCTCCTAACCATCCCATCCAATTTCTACTCATGGTGCTTTTATCACATGACTCCGGGCTCAAGCCGCTCTTATCGCTGACCCACGCTGCCATGTCGAATCACTTGAGGCTTCTTCTCTACAAGATCAGACCGGAATGTGAAAGCACTTTCTCCTCTGCCTCGGGGGTAAGAGAAAGAGGAGCCATTTGTGCGAGTTCATTTCGGCTTGCGGCGCCCATTTCTTTCCATTAGGTATGCGAGGCGAAGATCGCCCATTTGGACCACTATCCCGCAGCATTACCAGCCGAAATGCGGTCTGATGGGTCTTCAGCCAAGTTCGCAGAGATGTTAGACATGGTATCGGAAGCCTTCTCGGACACTCAGAACGGACATTCAGCATTAATGAAGGGAAATCTGTCATAAAAACGCCGTGTTTCAGAGGCCTTTTTCACACCTCCGGTTTGCTTCCTTAAAAAGGGCGTTGTACACTAAAGGGTTGAGGGTACATGGAGACGGCATTAAGGTGTGGGGAAAAGGTGGAGACGGCATTAAAAAAAAGGTTGGAGTTACAAAAAGTGACTATTTATAATTCGTGCACCGATAATGTAATGCACTGTGGAAGTGGAGGAACTTCTCTACACCGCAATCACCACACTTTAACTTCTCTACACCGCAATCACCACACTTTAATCATGTCCACTGCATAGACAAAAAAAAAAAAAACACAGACAGATAGATAGCATTAGATATATATATATATATATATATATTTTACATATATATATATATATATATATATATATATATATATACAGATAGATAGGCAGACAGACAGACATCGACATAAATATATCATATATATATCTATATTCCTGATACATATGGCATTCAGGGGGAATTATTATCACACGGAGGGTGGGGAACATGAAATCTCCAAGGGACCCACACACATGGTGGTTGGTCCAGGACATGGAAACTTGAATCCCCAACCCTGGAGGTGTGAGGCGAACGTGCTAACCGCTAAACCACCGTGCCTCTGCTTTTTGCAGTAGATTCATCACAGTTTATTTATATATATATATATATATATATATATATATATATATATATATATATATATATATACATTATATATAATTTTTAAAGACCGTCGCAGAGAATAATTGTATTCTCCAGCATGAATATATTCCTGCTCAAACCTGCGTTCACCATCAAATCGTGTCCTGCTCCGCAATCATTTGCACCGGGTCCCGTGGGAGTGCAGGTCTCTACTCTAGGGGAAATTCATTCCGCCGCTAAAGTGCCTCTTCCTTGAGACGGGAAGACCAGTGAAGCATGGACAAATGATTATGAAAGCCTAAGGTTAGTACCCGCTTTTTGAACAACCCATTCCACATTTAGTCCCTATTTACTTTTATAATAAACCACCAATCTTATGATGTTCCACTAGATTTAACTAGTTCAACCAGATCAGACTTGAATAAAGTCGGGTATTAATTTAGGTGAGTTCAGGAGACCTGGACACATAAACATGTTCACAAACGTTCTGTTTGGGGTCAGAGCTCAAAATCCACTCCAATCAATGTAACTAAGAATCTTAATCTTACCAGTAATCAGCAGCCACATCACCCTGTAGCTCAAGACTGGTTGCCCAGTGAAGTTAAGGAGGGTTGAGGCCGGAAAGGATCCTGGGAATACTAGGTTGCTTGTGGAAGAGATGTTAGTAAGGGCCAGCAGGGGGCGCTTACTATGAGGTCTGTGTGGGTCCTAACACCCCAGTATAGTGACAGGGGGCACTATACTGTTAAAAAAAGCACTGTCTTTCTGAAGAGACGTTAAACCGAGGACCTGACTCTCTCTGGTCATTAAAAATCCCAGGCTGTCTTTGGAAAAAGTCGAGGCGTGTCCTCGTCATCCTGGCCAAATTCACCCATTGGGTTCTGTCCATCATGGCCTCGTAACCATCCACCATATCTACTGATTGGCTTCATTATTCTGTCTCCTCTCCACCAGTATGATGGTGTGTGGTGGTGCGTTCTGGTGCACTATGGTTGCCGTCGCTTCGTCCAGGTGGATGCTGAACACTGGTGGTGGATGTCTCATATTGAAAAGTGTTTGAGTGTCTAGAAAAGTGCTATATAAATGTAATAATGAATTATTAATGGTGCTGTCCTCTATCCTTTATAATTGTGCGATTGCAAAAATGTGAATTCAGTGTGGGAAAGAAAGCAATACTTTTGAGTGTTTAGGAGGAATGTAGCTTTAGTTGAGAATTAGAACTAGATACTAGAAGTGATCATAAGTGTCATTTATTTCCTCGCCAGGTTTTCTCCACCACCCAACACACACATACACACACCTTCTTTGTACTCGTTGAAAGTTGTAGATCAAAGACTGTAGCCCGCTCCACTCCCAGGACAGAATTAGATTCATGCCTCCTTGAAAGAACAGAGAAATTGCCGGGATGAAATCTGAAGGTCAGCGCCAGACTCTCAATGAACCAAATGCCGCCTCCACGTGTACGAGAATGGGTATCCGTGCCGGTGCTCTGACAAAAAGGAGAACACGAGTAGAAGAAGAGATGAAATGAGGCAAGCAATTGAGCCCCAGGTGGTGGGAGACGCTCTTTTCACCTGCCGCTCTTTTGAAGTGATCAGGAAATGGACAGAAAAAAGAAAAAAAGAAAAGTAAAAAAATAGAAAAAAAATATATATATATATTCATATACCGTAAATTCCGGACTATAAAGCGCACCTGGATATAAGCCGCATCTGCTCTATTTAAAAAAAAACCCAAAAAAATCTGCTCTATAAAAAAAAACCCAAAAAAAATTCATAAATAAGCCGCACCGGCATGCATACAAGCCGCATCCGCATCCGCTTTTGAATCCGCTTTTGAATTGCCGCTTTAGAACCTTTCCTAACCTGTATTTTAACACGGTGTACGGTGTACGGTGGACGGTGCACAGAGATGGACGCTGGACGCTGCGGACAGAGACGCGGAGATCCGGAATTCATACAAAACAGGATTTATTTGAGAATAAAGAACTCAGGAGACGCCGCTTATACGGAGCGGCCAGACAGGCTAGGGAGCCTTGCGCTCTGCATTGCGCTCTATATAGAGTATAAGGCTATATATAAGTTAGGCATTTTTGTGTGTGTGTGTGGGTGTGGTTGTGGTGTGTGTGTGTGCGTGTGTCTGTGTGTGAGTAGTGCGAGCGCGAGCGTGTTTGAGCTGTTGCGTGCGTGTGCGATGTGTGTGTTTGTGTTGTGTGAAAGGTGTGAACCTTGTTGTGTGTGTGCGTGGAGTTGTTGTGTGTTTGTGTGTGTGTGCGCGTGCCTTGTGACCGTGAGACAAAGGTTAGGCATAAACATATTTACATTTTTTTTTTATATTGTAAACATATATCGAGCGTCCGTGTTGTGTCCGCGACACTGTGTGTGTGTGTGTGTGTGTGTGTGTGTGTGTGTGTGTGTGTGTGTGTGTGTTGAGTGTGCGCGCGCAGTGTGCGCGCGCGCGTGTGTGTGTGTGTGCGTGTGTGTGTCTGTGTGCGTTGCGAGTGTGCGCGCGCAGCGCGTTTTTGCGTGTGCGTGGTGTGTGTGTGTGTGTGTGTTGTGTGTGTGTGTGGAAACAGGGGAGAGAGAAAGCACTGAGAAGAGACTTGTGTGCGTGTGCGTGTGGTGTGGTTGTGTGGGTGTGTGTGTTTGTGTGTGGATTGTGAAAACGGATTAAAACGGGGACGGAACGCTGAAGAGAAAATAAGCGCTATTTATCTTCATTTCTCCTGTGTGTGATGTGACTGTGTGGTACCTTTATGTTTAGAATGATTTATTCTGCTGATTCTTATATAAAACTATTTTCCTCCTTGTGTCCGATAATGACGTACCTTAACCACTATATATAGAGTTCTGTCCTCCTTCTATCCGCTTCTATATTATATTAAAGAGGAACTAGCGCATCTTCTTCTTTGCATTTATTTTGTGTTATTTATCGTTTTGATTCTAATTCCGGTTAGAGAGCCCCTAGCGGTCTGGAAAAAATCTGCAGACAAGCCGCACCGTATTATTAGCCGCATGGGTCAAAACCTCAAAACCTAGGAAAAAAGTAGCGGCTTATTCCGAAAAATACGGTATATATATATATAGTATATTAGTATTAAAAAAATTATTGCTATTTAGGTGCGATATATATATACTATATATATATATATATTAAATTCATATATATTATATTTTATATTTTTTCATACATAGTATGTTATATATATATATATATATATATATAGTATTATATATATATAAATATATATATTCGTTTCTTGGCATTTTTATTGTCTCGAATAAATAATTTGTTTCTTGTAAATAATAAAACTTTGGCCCATATAAGTAATTTGTATCTAAACTTTGCACATACGAGTTGCAACTGTAGCAGGGAAAACTACAACTACATGACATGACATGAGGAATAAACCTTGAGAGGAACCAGACTCAAAAGGGAACCCATCTTCATCCTTACCATCACATTTCCATGTCCAGCACAGTGAAATTCTTTCGTCACATATCTCAGCTTGTTTTTTTATTTGCTTGGAAGCTGGGGGTCAGAATGCATGGTCAGCCATGAGCCAGTTTGGCAATATCAGGGCTCCAACCCTGACCTTCCGATCAGTAGCCCATTGCCTTAGACCACTGATCTACACCCCTCCATGACTGGAGCTTCATAACCCCTCCATGAGTGGAGCTGGAGCTTCAGGATCCCTCCATGACTGGAGCTTCAGGACCCCTCCATGACTGGAGCTTCAAGACCCCTCTATGACTGGAGCTTCATGACCCCTCCATGACTGAAGCTTCAGGACCCCTCTATGATTGGAGCTTCAGGACCCCTCCATGACTGGAGTTTCAGGACCCCTCCATGACTGGAGCTTCATAACCCCTCCATGACTGGAGCTTCAGGATCCCTCCATGACTGGAGCTTCAGGACCCCTCCATGACTGGAGTTTCAGGACCCCTCCATGACTGGAGCTTCAAGACCCCTCTATGACTGGAGCTTCATGACCCCTCCATGACTGAAGCTTCAGGACCCCTCTATGATTGGAGCTTCAGGACCCCTCCATGACTGGAGCTTCAGGACCCCTCCATGACTAGAGCTTCAAGACCCCTCTATGACTGGAGCTTCATGACCCCTCCATGACTGAAGCTTCAGGACCCCTCTATGATTGGAGCTTCAGGACCCCTCCATGACTGGAGCTTCAGGACACCTCCATGACTAGAGCTTCAAGACCCCTCTATGACTGGAGCTTCATGACCCCTCCATGACTGGAGCTTCATAACTCCTCCATGACAGGAGCTTCATAACCCCTCCATGACTGGAGCTTCATAACCCCTCCATGACTGGAGCTTCATAACCCCTCCATGACTGGAGCTTCATAACCCCTCCATGACAGGAGCTTTATAACCCCTCCATGACTGGAGCAGGCAAGCTTGGCGTCTGAATGTAAGGAATACCGGACCAACATGGATACCATTTTCAGCTTTTCCTCACATGCAAACATCAGCGTGCACAAGCATTATAATCGAGAAGCGATTATCACGCTAACATCACGGTTCACAGAAGCATCGGCTAAGTGCTTTACCATTACAGACACCTAGCTAATCTTTCATTTTCTGTAATCAGTGCAATGCTAGTCTGCTGTACAACTGAGTGCCGCTCTGATCTATCTTTAACCTTGACGGCTTTCTAACTCGGTGTTTTCCAAATGGTTCGAGGCGCCCAATTGCCAGGCGAATCTCAAATAAAGCGGAAAAGGCACATAATTATCATGTGTCTGCCGAGAGCCTCGGAGCTGTTAGCGCTAGAACTTTCGCCTGTGACCTGAGCCACGTTTTAGCATTCCTTTCTGCTCGGATACATTCACGAGCAATAAGGCAGCAATAAGGCAGCGTGGGTCCTGTCCTTATTCCAGATTATACTTCATCCGCGATATAAGGCAAAATCTATAGCAATATTTTTGCTAGCCAATTAGCCGATGGAGACGTGCCAAGCTGTCTGATGTTACAATGACATCACCCGAGTCAGTCAATACGTTGTCTTTCGGGTGCCCTTGACTATTTTAGAGCTTAACGAGCCGCGAGAAATGCTGACTCCATGGTATATAAGGATACTGTCGAGGTCACATGACTGGAATTGATTTGCAAATTTCATTAATCGGCTAAAGCACTGTAATTGGCATCTCATTAGTCGACCAGTTGAGGTTTTTCTGCTTTTGATGTGTTTAGCATATGAAATGTCAATTAAAGCCAGAGGTGGTAAAAGAATCCAGACTTCTACCCGTCACTGCAACTACCGCTTTACATAAAAGGCCGATGTGCAAATGCAAAGTTCCTAGACATTTGTCAATGAAGGTCAAATTCCCCATTACACAAGGATAAAAAACCCAGTGGCGCTTCATGCGTGTCACAACCAGACCTTCACTACTGTCCTTCCTGAATCAACTTTTAATACCAGCATTACGATGCCAAGACTATAGAAAGATGTTTTAGAGAAGCGCAGTATAACAGAGCAGTGCATCACAGACACTTATCTCCTACAGCGAGAACAAACGGCAAGAAACCCAATGACGTACATCAAATCTCAACATGTCCTTCTTCCTCATTTGGCTGCTCCCATTAGGGGGCGCCACAGCAGGACATCCTTCTCCACACTGTAGAATAGAAGAATAGCTTTTATTCGTCACATATACAGGGGGCACAGTGGTTTTGTGGTTAGCACGTTCGCCTCACACCTCCAGGATCCGGGTTCGATTCCCCTCTCGGCCATGTGTGTATGGAGTTTGCATGTTCTCCCAGTGCCTCAGGGGGTTTTCCTCCGGGTTCTCCGGTTTCCTCTCCTGTCCAAAAACATGCCGGTAGGTTGATTGGCACCTAGTGAGTGTGTGTGTGTGTGTGTGTGCCCTGCGATGGGTTGGCATTCCATCCAGGGTGTATCCTGCCTTAATGCCCATAGACGCCTGCGATAGGCACAGACTCCCCGTGACTCGAGGGAAGATCCTATAAAGTGGTAGATGAATGAATGAATGAATGTCACATATACATTACAGCACAGTGAAATTCTTTTCTTCACATATTTGTTGTTTTTGGTAGCCGGGGTCAGAGCACCATGATACGGCGCCCCCTGGAGGGCAGGGAATATATCGTGTGTTCGGCAAGGAAGAGTAAGAGAAGCCACTTTGTCATGTACGTTCTCACACTCAGTCACACCTACAGGCAATTTCGAGCACATTTTCCTGCGTGTATTTGGGAAGTGAAAGGAAATCCAGAAATCCCAAAAGGACGGCGTGTGAACGGGAGGAAGTCTGGATCAAGCCTAGAACTGTTGTGAGGCGTGCAAGTGGGTCACCACAACGTCAGGTAGTAACTGTAGGACACGAGCGAGTCCTGGAGAGGTACGGCTCAGCACGAGGAGGGTCGGGTTCCAGTGGCAGACAGAGAAAGATTGCTAAAGAATCCAAGGGTGACAGCTTGGCGATAACGGGGCTCGAACCCCGATCTTCCTATCAGCAGCTACTGAGCTACCTGCACCCATTGGCGGAATACCTCGAGTCCCTCTCTGTTCACCGCTGGAACCCGACCCTATTTGGGCCGAGCCGTACATTTACATTTGCAGCATTTGGCAGACTTATCCAGACTTATCCCCTTATCCAGAGCGACTTACAACGGAGCAATTGATGGCCTTGCTCAAGGGCCCACTAGTGGCAGCTTGGTGGTGGTGGGGTTTGAACCCGTGATCTTCTGGTCCAGAGTTCAACACCTTAACCATTGGGCTACCGCCTCCCGTACCTGTCCAGGTTTGATCCTGTTTAGGTTTGATCCGGACTTCCTCCCGTTCACACGCCGTCCTTTTTGGGGTTTCTGGATTTCCTTTCGCTTCCCAAATACATGCAGGTAAATGGGCTAAATTGCCTGTAGGTGTGACTGACTGTGTGAACGCACGCGGCAAAGTGGCTTCTCTTACTATTCCTTGCTGAACACGTGATATTCCCAGGACAATCCCAAAATACATCATGAAGACTCTCTTTAAAGAGGATCCTGAATGGATTTTTGTGAGACTACTAAAGACCAGTGTGTAATAATGTGGCGATGAATGATTAATAATTGTATGAGGGTAATTTGGAGGATTTGTTCGTTACAGTCCGTCGCCTCCCACTCACAAAAATGAAACTTTAGACATTTGAATGACGTTTTGAGCCGAAACGTGTCATTAAATAAATCCAAAGCCGGCAGGTATTGAGATTTCTGTCGCCCATGTGCTTGGATTACAAAAAAAATTGTGCCGAGGCCGTTTTCTTTCTTTCTTTCTTTTCTTTTTTGGCTTTCTTTTTTCTTTCCCTCTTTCTATACTTTCTTTATTCTTTTCTTTCTTTCTTCCCTTTCTTTGTACTCTACTTTCTTTTCTTTCCTTTCTTTCTTTTTTAGTATTCCGCCTGTTTTCAGAAGGAAAGAAAATGTAAATTTCTTTCTTCAGAAAACAACTTTTACTTTTTGATTCTTTAAATCCAAAGCGGGCAGGTATTGAGATTTCTGTCCTGTTTTCAAAAAAAATTTCTTTCTTCTTTCTTTCTTTTTATTTCTTCTTTCCTTTAATACGTTTCTCTTTTTTGTACTTTTTCAGAAGGAAAGAAAACAGAAAACAAACATTCTTTGTACCCTTTTTTCTTTCTTTCTTCTTTACTTTTTTTTCTTTTTCTTTGTACCCTGTTTTCTTTATTTTGTTCTCTCTTTCATTCTTTTTCATTATTTGTGCCCTTCTTTCTTTCTTTCTTTCTTTCTTTCTTTCTTTCTTTCTTTCTTTCTTTTTTTTTTTTTTCTTTCTTTCTTTCTTTCTTTCTTTGTATACTGTTTTCTTTCCCTCTTTCTTTTTGTACCCTGTTTTTTTTCTTTCTTTCTTTCTTTCTTTCTTTGCTTTCTTTTCTTTTTTTTCCTTCTTTTCTTTCCTTTTTTCTTTCGTATACTGTATTCTTTCCTTCTTTCTTTCTTTTCCTTGTTCTTTGTACCCTGTTTTTGTTCTTTCTTTCTTTCTTTCTTTCTTTCTTTATTTGTATACTGTATTCTTTCCTTCTTTCTTTGTACCCTGTTTTTGTTTTTTCTTTCTTTCTTTTTTTCTTTCTTCCTTTCTTTCTTTGTATGTTTTTTTTTCTTTTTTCTTTTTGTATCCTGTTTTCTTTCTTTCTTCCTTCCTTCCTTCCCTGTTTTCTTTCTTTATTAAATAAATCCAAAGCGGGCAGGTATTGAGATTTCTGTCGCCCATGTGCTTGGATTTAAGCAACAGAAGGACGAGAAATAATTATAACATCTCAGCGCTGGAGCATCTGCTGTCATTTGAATAATTCACAGGTCATTTCCATATCCGCAGCTGCGTCACTATGCAGGCCCGATGTGATGTTACGTGACCATCGCCGTCCTCGGTGTCCGCGCACGGCGGTCAGGAGCGGTCACTCCGTCTCGACGAAGCGCTAATGAGACTGATTAATCCATTTTGATTTCGGTTATAATTGCATGTGTGAACGCATATGTGTGTGTGTGTGTGTGTGTGTGTGTGTGTGTGTGTGTGTGTGTGTGCGTGCGTGTATCAGTGTGTGATGTTCATTAACAGCAGGCTAGGTGACAGTGTGTGTGACAGTAACGTAGGCGGATTGGTCAGACCACACAGCCTGGAAAAGCTGATCGATGCTAAAACTGGTGCCGCTGTTTGCATCATCTGCTTTGCATGAGCCGGTGTTCTATGAGTTCTCTGATTGGGTGATTGTGTGTGTGTGTGTGTGTGTGTGTGTGTGTTTTCCCTCAGCACAAGGTGCAGTCTCATTAGAAATCCTTACCCAAAGAGACTAATGCCACTCGCCAAGATATTCTTGGAAATTGCAGCCTGACATTCACAAAGTGGCAAAGATGTCGCACTTCTGCTCGGAAGGTTGTGAGTTCAAATCCCAGCAGTCGCTCAGAGAACGTCAGCTCTTTCTTTCTTTCCTGTCTTTAAAGGAAATTAAAGACAATTGCATTATTAATATTAATATTTATTATTGTATAATGGAGAGTAATGTTTGTTCTCTGGTTAAGGCGCTGGAAAGTCTGGGGTTCGACTCATAAGACCTTCCAAACTGCTATTCAACCCTCTGTACTCTAGGGGCGCTGTATCATATCTGTTTTCTAACATCATGTCTCACATGTTTCACTGTGCTGTAAAATGCATGTTATGAGAACTGTATAGAAGCGCACGTCTTTCTGTGTGCACTGACTTTCTTTCTTTCATTCTTTCTTTCTTTCTTTCTTTGAAATCTGTTTCTTTATTTGTACCCTGTTTCCATTCTTTATTTCTTTCCGCCCTGTTTTCTTTCTTTCTTTCTAACCTGTTTTCTTTCCTTCTTTCTTTCTTTGTACCTTGTTTTCTTTCCTTTCTTCTTACATTTGTTTTTTTTATCAATTTGTATCCTGTTTTCTTTCTTTCTTTTGTTCCTTGTACCCTGTTTTCTTTCTTTCTTTCAAATCTGTGTTCTTTCTTTCTTTCTTTCTTTGCACTCTGTATTCCTCCTTTCTTTCTTTCCTTTCTGCACAATATCATATGCGGTCTTCTTACATATAAACACTACACTTTTCTTTTTCTGCATTTTTCTCCCCTTATGTTCCATCTGGATGATGTCAGAGTTTATCGGGGGAAGAAAGACATCCTGAGTTGTATTGCTTTTCCATTTCCAGTAACTTGCATCTTGGACACAGACCAGAATTCTCCTGTATGAAGTGAAGGATGAGTAAGGGATGAGATGTGTAAGGATTTGAGTGATTAGACGCCTGTCAGGTGTTTCTGATCTGCACTGGTCAGTATTTATCAAATACTGGTTGAGTTGTGGTTTGGGAAATGTATATCTTATCTTACAGGAGTGTAAAGTACACTATCATTCCCATTACACAATAAATACAATACAGTAAACAAAAAACCTGCTATAAAAGATAGATGGAATACATAAGGTGTTTAGCAGCATAATACAAATTTGACACTTGAGACTCCTTCCTTTAAAAAATTCTCAACATATCAATGATTTCACTATTATTTCCCCTTGTAATATATTATTAAAATGTGTATAATGTATATTATTAGTTTAAGATTATTTAGCACGTGTCACATTCCTGTGAACTAATATACAGCAAATCCATTAATATGAATATTGCTGTCAGAAATACTACTATGTAAAATTAATATAAATCCTTTCTGACCAATCAGAATCAAGAATTCAACAGAGCAGCGATGAGATAAAAATGTGGCATAAGGCCCGGCCAGCATAAACGCTACGGCATTCTGCATAACATACTCGCGGATGTGATGTGTGTGTGTGTGTGTGTGTGTGTGTGTGTGTGTGTGTGTGTGTGTGCGCTCATAATGGAGAATCTAATAAACTATTCCATTACGCGGAATGAGCGTGCGGGACGTCATGCATATGGCAGGAAAAAGCTTCGGACACCAAACTGGAAAAGCTCATTTTCTAAACCAATAAGCTGTTGCAATTTTTATGCTCAAAACATCCTGTTTCCTGTTTCTCAGGCCATTTTATGTAGCAGCACTTAGATCAGGATCGTCCTGTAATCTTATACTAATTCTATCTATCTATCTATCTATCTATCTATCTATCTATCTATCTATCTATCTATCTATCTATCTATCTATCTATCTATCTATCGATCGATCCATCCATCCATCCATCCATCCATCCATCCAGCTATCCATCCATCCATCCAAATATATTTATATATCAAATTCTATATGTCTATCTATCTATCTATCTATCTATCTATCTATCTATCTATCTATCTATCTATCTATCTATCTATCTATCTATCTATCTATCTATCTATCTATCTATCTATATATTCATCCATCCATCCAAATATATTTATATATCAAATTTAAAAAAATATCAAATAAAAAATCAATTAGAATAATATATATATTAGATAAAGCAAAATCTGACGGGCTATGCAAAATCGGTCGTTCCTATCGATCCTATCAATCTATCCATCCATCCATCCATCCATCCATCTATCTATCTATCTATCTATCTATCTATCTAGCTATCTATCTATCTATCTATCTATCTATCTATCTATCTATCTATCTATCCATCCATCTATCAATCCATCCATCCATCCATCCATCCATCCATCCAAATATATTTATGGATGGATATGGCTCGGGGGGCGTGTGTGTGTGTGTGTGGGGGGGGGGTTGAATACTTATGCAAGACTTTATATATAGTGTAGAGAGAACAGGATGGAAGTGGCTGGTCTCCAGACTCTCCGTCACGCTGCCAGCGCTCGGGATTGAAAAGGTTGTCTCTGGCAGAGCTGCAGTAATGACAGATTCATTAGCCGTACTCATCTGAGGTTGCTCGCTCGCCATTTCCAACTGGAAGAGGACAAGCGCCGAATTCCATCAGTCCTGCGTCTGCGGAACGACGGGGAACCCAAAACACATGCGAGCTCAGATCACCTCCCATTGTGCATTGCTGATACAGGACTGCTGGGTAGGCAGATCAGGCCGTGCCAGAAAACAGGCAGGGGAATGGTTCTGGAATAAACAATGATGGTGATGTACAGTTATACTCGCTCAACAACTCATACACATTTTATTTACTAAGATAGAATTTGAGTAACAGCCATTCAGAAGTATATTACTTATATATATATATATACCACTTTACTAGCCTGCAGAAACATTTTATTATTATTCCCTGCTCCTCAACTTTTTTCTATGTTCATTTTTGGAAAGTATGTTTTAAATCTGCCAACGGACACGTTAAGGGGATTTGGTCTGTTGTTGTTTGTTGTTTTCTTGCTTATTTGTATGGTTTTGTTGATTTTAGTTTATAATTGAAGAGGAAGGAATGTGTTTTGTTGCAGTGTAATTTCAATAAAAAAGAATATCAAAAAAAAGAAGAAAGAAAATGATGTTTGTTGTTTGTTGATGACATCACGACAAAGAAGCGAAAGGGAACCAGTGGGGGTAGGGTTGTTTGTTGGGGTTGTT
Organism: Kryptopterus vitreolus; assembly: GCA_030449085.1. Classification (NCBI taxonomy): domain Eukaryota; kingdom Metazoa; phylum Chordata; class Actinopteri; order Siluriformes; family Siluridae; genus Kryptopterus; species Kryptopterus vitreolus. Next base: position 3,946,635 of record JACRUU010000023.1, read on the forward strand.
GTTGTTGTTGTTGTTGTTGTTGTTGTTGTGTGCGTTGAATTGTGTTTGACCTTTGCCTGTTTAGACCGTGAGACCCTTTTGGAGTTGGATATTGCTGTTGTATGTAGATCACTGTACATGGTCGGTTCGTTCATTGGTGGTAGGGGTGCGTTTTCTTTGGGGTGGGAGCTTGTTTTCTTCCTGTATTTATTCATTCGTATTCTACCGCTTTGATGGAATCTTCTGTCAGGGAACCTGTGCCTACCTCTTGGGGCATCAAGGCAGGACACACCCTGTATGGAACCCATCACACACTCACATTCACACACTAGGGACAATTTTCAAAGGTGCCAATCAACCTAGCATGCATGTTTCTGGACCGGGGATGGGGGGTTGGGGGTGTTGGACCGGAGTAAAACCCTATGAGGCACGTGCAGAACATGCAAATTCCACACAAATATGGTGGGAATTGAACCCCCGACCCTGGAGGTGTGAGGCAAACGTGCTAACCACTAAGCCGCTGTTCTCGCTGTTTTTGTATTGTTAATTTGTATTCTTCTTTTCTTTTACGTTAGTAAGGAAACTAAAACAGAATTTTTTTGTTTATATATATATATATATATATACAGTGTATATATATCTATATATATATATAATATATATATATATATAAAAATTATATATATATGCAAATTAACCCCATGTTTTACTATATACCAAAGTTTGTATAGTTGGAATCTGTGTTGTTTATGAAGGTATCAATTCTCTTGAACTCTTGAGTGGCCTAACCTAGACTCTTGTCACGGTGCCCCCTCTCTCCTCGCTCCCCCCTGCTCTTTTCCACACACACACACACACACACACACACACACACACACACACCACACACACACACACACACAAATTGGCCTCAGCTGTTCCTGATCCTCTCTCCTTCACCCTCTCCCTATATAAGCCCGGTCCTTCCCGACATTCCCCGTCCGGGCACGTAACATTTGCGTAACATTTGCGTAACACTTACGTAGTGACGCGGACACGGACTCTCCTCGTAAATGTCTAACCTCTCGTTCTGATTTCCATATCAGGTTCTAGTCTGTTCCCGTTTCCAGTCTGTTCCCGTTTCCCGGACTTCCAAGTCCGCCACCGCACCTGCTCTCCGGTACTCCCTGTACCACGGCTCGCAGCGCGCAAGGCTCCCTAGCCTGTCTGGCCGCTCCTCTGAGCGGCGTCTCCTTTGTTCTTCGTTTAAATAAATCCCTTTTGTTGATTTCCGGTTCTCCGTGTGTCTGTGCAGCGTCCCGTTACAACTCCGTTCAAGACTGCCATTTTGGCACCGCTGTGGAGACTCATCTGAATCGTAGAAGGTGCTTGAAAACCTCGCGGAGGAAGACTTCCATCCAGGAACTCCAGTCCAGAAGAACGCAGGGAGGATTCCCTGCAGCTGTATTGCTGTGCAAGGGAACTATTTCTAAAGTGAAAACCTGAAACTTGTATATATAGTCAGACTGTAGACGGACCCAGAGGACTCAAAATTGGGGAAATATAGTGTCTTTATTGGGGTTAAAACAAAGTATAAATGGAAATATGTCCTAGTTCCCTGGCGTGAACCCAAGGGACCGAACAGTGGCTGGAATGGGAGAAGGAACGAGGCATTGACGTCGTGCTCCGATGCTTCTGGTCCCGACAGGCTCTGCCTCGGATCTCCATCGACATGTTGGGGTCAGGGTTTGAGTGCTGCAAGGCAGAGGAGTCTCCCACCTTCATGAGATGTTTCAGGGTTCCAGCGGGAATTCCTCTTCTGCAACTGCTGTCTTCACCTGTAGTGGAACAAGAGCCACCGTTAATCGGGAATCCAAGGTTCTCCCCCTCACTTTCTTCCTGGCGCTCTTTAATAAGCCCTTAAGGACTTGCAAACAGTGAGAGGCCGCCATTCTAATGCCTCCTTGCTCGCCGTCCTGGGCTGGTGTGTGACTTCAGAACACTTGCCAATTCTGCAGCAGATACATAGCTAAGTGGTCTAAGATGCTCAGTTACTGATTGGAAGGTTGAAGGTTCGAGCCCCGGTATCACCAAGTTGCCCCTCTTGGGTCCTTGAGCAAGGCCGTTAACTCTCTGTGCTCTAGGTGGCGCCGTATCATGGCAGACTCTCTGCTCTCTGACCCCAGCTTCCAAAAACAAGTTGGGATATGCAAAGAAAGACTTTCACTATTTGGAAAACTTTGTACTGAGATTTTTGGGTCTGTACTCAATTTAAACTATCAAAACTACCATAATTAAATTTCCACGTCACCCGATGTACAATTTCATGACGATGAGGACAAAAAAAACAAGTCAATTTGGATACATTTGTATAAAACGGCTTCATTAGGGGGGAAACAAAAAACGCTTCGGTTTTATTGCAGATAACTGAAAGCCGCCCCACTGCGATGCGTATTCGAGCTTTTGTTTGCTATTTCCTCTGTTGCAGAGATCTGCCATGATTGTCAGAGCAATTATGAGGCCTGTGATTGGAGCAGTGATTGCAGGGCGAGGAACCGCGAAGGAGAACCTCCCGCTGATGATGTGTAATTACGTACGCATTACACTCGGATGACAGAAATCAGCCGATTGGTCAGCTGATCACGCCGCTTGTCTCCTACCTACATTTCAATGTCTGTTATTAATATTTAATGTTGCTATTGCTGGTTGTTTTTTTTTTTGTGTGTGTGTATGAAAAACGCAGGTGCGTCAGGAGGCATCGTTATCTGATTGGAACGATTATCGGTAATTACAAAACGCTGCTGTCAGGTTCTCGATTGATTCCGTTTCTGGAACTGCAGCTCTGTGTGTACAGTAGTTCTGGCTTGTAATATTTAGCTAACACTTTATTTTAAGTATCGGAATTTACCCGGGAAGTAATGACTAATAACTGAGTTTGTTAATGACCAGTCATTTATTACTTATATTCTTTTTTATCACTTATGCATATATTTAGCACTAATTATATGATATATTATAATATATATATATATATATATGTGTGTGTATATATATATATATATATATATCTATATATATATATATATATATATATATATATATATATATCTATATATATATCATATATATACATAATATATGATATAGTTAACTCGTTAACACGGGGCACAGTGGCGTAGTGGTTAGCACGTTCGCCTCACACCGCCAGGATCCGGGTTCGATTCCCGTCTCGGTCATGTGTGTGTTGAGTTTGCATGTTCTCCCCGTGCCTCAGGGGGGTTTTTCTCCAGGTTCTCCGGTTTCCTCCCCCGGTCCAAAAACATGCACGGTAGGTTGATTGGCACCTTGGAAAATTGTCCCTAGTGTGTGAATGTGTGTGTGTGTGTGTGTGCCCTGCGATGGGTTGGCATTCCATCCAGGGTGTATCCTGCCTTAATGCCCCATAGACGCCTGAGATAGGCACAGGCTCCCCGTGACCCGAGGGAAGATCGGATAAAGCGGTAGAAAATGAATGAATGAATGAACTCGTTAACACAAATTCACTTTAATGGCACTAAGGTTATTAACACGTGATTAGCGCAGTGTGCATGACTATGTGAGGGATCTGCGTTGTGTTGGCGAATGAACGAAACCTGAAAAACAAAGAACAAAAAAAGAACAATAGAGAAACGTTCAGTGCATCCACTCACGCTTCCTAAATTTCACTCCAATTACGCCTAATAGCTGCGCATTCACAAAAGGTATGATCTCCTCACTATATCAGGGTACGGAAGCGCATCGCATCCCCAAATCTGTATTTCAGAATAAAGTGCATTTTTCTTTTGGGAATGCAATGAGCTTCCGTATAACCTAAATGTATCACCAGTTTATATGGAAAAGCAACCGGAACACAATTCTTAAAGGAGCCACGTCCCATATTTTACACTTAAAACCACCAATAAACAAAGTAACATTTAAATTTACAAGAATTTAATATTAAAAGAATAATTCAGAATAATATATATATATATATATGTATATTCATTCCTTGTCTGGCTCACCCTCCACTAGTGACTCTGCTCAAAATACCCAATAAACAATGTTTTCCTCTTTTAGAAATTATGCCACAGTTATTAAATGCTATTATTAAATAATATTACTCCATATATTATAATTTTTAAATGTATATTTTTGCTCGTCTGGAATGGATGATCCGAATTGGTGTTATTTCTTATGGGGAAAGTCATTTCAGCATACGAGTTTTTTCAGCTAACGAGCTACGTCCCAGAACGAACGAAACTTGGCTATAACGTTTCTTTCTTTAAGTGCAGCATTCAGGAAAGCAGTAAAACTCCCGTTGTTATATCTTATCTCGTACAAACACAGTTATATGTTATAGTTAACGCATAGACGTAACTTGTTTGTAGGGTGGGGAGCGTCTGTTCAGTGTCATTTTAAAAACGCTTCCTCGAATTATTGACTTTAAAGGGATCAAAGTATTGCTTATATGAGTTCTTGGTAATACATTTACACATCAGGGTGGAAAGACAAACTCTATAAAGTTTTCTATAATGGTACTACCCTGAGCAATTTATTCCTACCTTCACCCGCGAAAGAAAACCCGACGAACCACAAAGTTTTTAACAGTAATTTGCTGACTGGTCCGCCAAAACCCCCAGGGTTTAATCGAGGGATTAATGATGGATAGATATATAAATATCAGCCCCTGCTTTTAATTACCCCATTCGCTGCAGCCGATATTATAGTTCTCGTCTCGCAGGATTTCTTCGCCTCTATTGTCTCAGGCAGGAGTTGGAACAGGGAGGGAGGCCTGCTCGTGCTGATGATACATATTTCTGTGTCATTCAGCAATAGCAAGCAATTCATCAACGTCACGGTATTATTACAGCCATTATTCTGATGCGCTGCAGTCGTTTCCGACAAGCGCCAAACTGTTTATCTTTTCTACAGGCCTCTTGTATGACTGACCTGCCATACTCAATATATTACTAACGTTCGGTGGTGTCAGAAAAAAAAAACAAACAAACAAACAAACAAAAACGGCTATTTTACTGGTGGTTAGTGGGTTTGACAGACTGTAATAATCCAGACGTCTAAAATGGGTTAACGTTCTGTGGGAAAAACACTCTTAAATGTAAGTCAAGGCAGGAAGTGGAGAGTTGAGGGCATAGGATTTGTGCAGGAATTTTTTTTTTGTTTTTAAGCATCACGAATTGAGTAAAGCTGAGAACATCTCAGGAATTTACAGAATATTTATTACAAAGAATATTGTTACTTATTGTTACTATAATTACTTATTGTTACTATAATACTATACTATAATCGGGTCCCGGTCAGTGGGCGGCTTTGTCCTCCGGATCTCCATCGGCACGTAGGGGTCAGGTTCATTTCCTGCCGCAAGGTTGTTGATACTTCCAGATACCAGGCACTGCGAGGGTCTGGCAGGTATTCCTCATCCGCGTTTACCGTCTCACCTGTAGTGGGAGGTCGGGAGAAAAAGACATACGCCGTTAGTCAGGAGCCCAGACGTTCTCCGACTTCCTTTTATAGAAGCCGTCTGATTACAAGATGCCACTACGGGATAAGGTCCAGCTGTGTCTAGTTGAGGACGCCCCGCCTCTCTCTCATCCGCACTGGGTTACGCTCCGATTGCGCAACCCTTCTGTCTTCTGCCTTCAACCCTGCTGAATTCGAAGTGATTGCCCATCTCAGTAGATGGGGCGGAGGCCCAATAGTGACCAATATATATATATATATATATATATATATATATTCATTCATTCATTCATCATCTTCTACCTCTATATCCGATCTTCCCTCGGGTCACGAGGAGTCTTGTGCCCTATCTCAGGCGTCTATGGGCATTTTAAGGCAGGATACACCCTGGATGGAATGCCAACCCATCGCAGGGCACACACATACACACATTCACACACACATTCATACACTAGGTCAATTTTTCGAAGGTGTCAATCAACCTAACGTGCATGTTTTTGGACCGGGGCGAAACCGGAGAACCCGGAGAAAAACCCCCCGAGGCACGGGGAGAACCTGAAACATGCAAACTCCACACACACATGGCCGAAACGGGAATCGAACCCGGACACTGGCGGTGTGAGGCGAACGTGCTACCACTAAGTCACCGTGCCCTATATATATATATATATAGCTATATATATATATATATATATTATATATATATATATATATATATATATATATATATATATATATCACTTTTAATAACAGACGTTGTCTCAAAGCCACTTTACACAAATAAACGGGTTATAAAAGTACATGTTTGTTATTTATTATTGGATGTTTGGTGAGGTAAAGCTCACTATGATGGTGGGAGGAAAAAAATAATAAATTTATTATTTATTTGCATTAAATGTCCATTCATTACAGTCCCGTTATTACTGCAGTGGTTCTTAAATCCAACCTGTGTCTCGGAGCCCCTGTCGCAGACTCTTAATATTAATGACAGTCCAAATCCATCCAAGTTTCTCAAGATCCTCTTATTCACTTCATGGATCATTAAGCTGTTGATGTTGGAATCGTTCTCAGCTCCACAGAGTGCCTCAAAGTGAAGAGAAAATCATAAGATGTGTGTTTTGCTTTAGCATAAGTAAGAAAGGTTGACGTGGAAGGGTGTGAGTTCTAATCCCATCATCATCCATATACACATTATAAGTAAGAAAGGTTGACTGGAAGGGTTGAGTTCTAATCCCATATCATCCATATACACATTGCTGTTGCCTATGACAAGACCTTTACTCCTCTAATATCTCTAATTTTGTTTTTCGCACCATTAACTATGTTTAAACTATAAGCTATATTTATCACTGAACTTATGCATATTCCATTTATGTTTATTGTTTGTACTGTATCAAAACAATCATATGTGTATATTTACTGGATCATGTAATTTTAGCACAGTCCTCTACATATTTTACTGCTCATATATAAATATATATATATATATATATATAGATATATATATATATATATATATATATAATATATATGTAATAGAGAGAGAGAGAGAGAGAGGAGAGAGATCACCAACAGTAGTATATGTTAAAGTTACTGTGAGAAAACATATATAACTGTAATTTAATTACATGTTTTCTCGCAGTAACTTTAACGTATTACTCTTGGTGATCTCTGTAAAATTGCTTTTTAATAATGGACATAATCTCAAACACTCCACTAACACGACTAAAAATCTCCATCTCCAGGGTCTAGCGGAAGTGGAGGTTATTATAATAATTGCTCATTATTTATTTATTTTTTTAAATGTGATTTGACCTTATTTTAACAGTAAGCCCCATTATGATCAACGATCTCGTTTACAAAACTGACTATGCCTCCATTCACCATTAAATTAAATCCAATTACACATTTTTAAATAAATCATTTGGATTTTAAGAAGAATGAAACACTTCAGGATCGGGATGTTATTAGAACTAAGAGACCTGAATCTCTTCTGGCAGGACAATGCACCGTTACTCCTCCTCCACCGACTCTAATGGGATAAGTGAACAATGGAATACACTGTGTACACCTGTGCGCAAAACGGGCTCCGTGATGATTTACTTTACCTGGTCTGAAGTGGAAAATCTTCTACTGTAGTTGTCAACCCTATTGTATTTTTTAATAAACATGAAAAAAAAAAAGGTAAAACACACACAACACACACACCAACACCACACACACACCACACACACACATCACATATATATATTATATATAATATATATATATAGATATAGAATATATATTTATATATAATAGAGAATTTTTTTTTGAGAATTGGTTTTTGGAGGAATTTGAGCAAAGAGGGGGGGGACACACACACACACACAAACACACACACACACACACACACACACACCAACACACACACACACAACACACATATATATATATATATATATATATATATATATCTTATATATCTATATAAATACAAAAATATGATAAGAGGATTGTTGTTATGTGCAGAGCAGAATTTTCTTTTTGATTGATATTTGAGCAAAGAGTTTTTCACACACAACACACACACACACCACACACACACACACACCACACACACAAACACACTACACACACACACACACAACACACACACCACACACACACACACACACGCACAAACACATACATTTACACATAATACAACATAATACAATTGTTAATACATATGATATATGTGTGTGTGTGTGTGTGTGTGTGGTGTGTTGTGTGTGTGTAAAAAAAAACTCTTTGCTCAAAATACCAATCAAAAAATTGTTGATGAAAGAAATTCTGCAAATAACAATAAGAGACGACACACCACACACACACACACACACACCACACACACACACACACACACACACAAATAACACACTTTGGCATATTTTTCGTTATTTTTTTGTTGAATGAAGATCGTTGGTGAACAGTGCTGTCAAATGATGGAAATCTGTTTTTTTGCATTTTGTCGGCTGTTTGAGTGTACGCTATTGCATTTGTGGCTCCAATTGAGGACAAAGAATGCGGCCAAGTAACACACACACACATACACACAGACATAAATGCCACAATCAGCTAGTGTCATAACTGTGCAAAAGCAGCTCTTTTCTTTCCTCTTAAGCAAAATTGCTTTATTTTTCCTGACTGTTTTGTGCAAAAAAAACGGCATCCAAAAAAAAAGAGAGCCTCGCTTTGCTCCCTGGACTTGTTCCTTTTGTGTGCGCAGTGGGAGAGAAAAAGAAAACTTTGTGTTCTCACTTTGTATAATAAAAAGAAAAGATGATTACAAGAGAATTTATTTTTTTTTGGGGGGGGGGGCGACTCAGTCAATACAAACAGTTCAATAACAGCGGAGTGTATACATGTGTTGGCATTTAATACAGACATAATAATAACACATTTGATTAAAAGAAAGATGAGATCTTAATCGGCAAGCAACATATTTAATACGAATATACTGAACTAAGCTTGTTTACTGATTATTGCTTGTTCACTTTTAATACATATATAATATATATTATATATATATATTATAATATATATATATATATATATATAGCCACGACGATGGTTTAGTGGTTAGCACGTTCGCTCACACCTCCTGGATCCGGGTTCGATTAACCGTCTCGCCATGTGTGTGTGGAGTTTGCATGTTTCTCCCCGTGCCTCAGGGGTTTTTTCTCCGGGTTCTCCGGTTTCCTCCCCGGTCCAAAAACATGCACGGTAGGTTGATTGGCACCTTGGAAAATTGTCCCTAGTGTATGAATGTGTGTGTGTGAATGTGAGTGTATGTGTGTGTGTTGTGTGTGCCCGCATGGGTTGGCATTCCACCAGGGTGTATCCTGCCTAATGCATAGACGCCTGAGATAGGCACAGGCCTCCCGTGACCCGATGGAAGATTCGGATAAAGCGGTAGAAGATGATGAATGAATGAATGAATATATATATATATATATAATATATATATATAAATATATATATATATATATATATATATAATTATGAACCTTATAACCTTATTTATTGCACTATTTATTATTTATTGTAAATAAGCCACTTATGCACGTCTGGTGTGATTCCATTGGCTCTGTACATGTACCTTGCAAAATTCAACTTGAATGTAATCTAATCTTAAAATGTTTTACAGAACATAAAATAATACAAAGAATATAAAGCAATAAAAACCAAAATAAAGAACTCAAAATGCTTCAATAAAATCAATAACAACTGAGGAAAACAATACAGTGGTCTATAGAACCCAGCGGCAGAAACACCACAAATACTTCCTCTTGAAATGTAAAGTTGTTCATGAACATGAATTAATAGAATCACGTCAGACTGGGTGCGTAGGTATGGAATTAACCCTCAACTGCTCACTAATAAGCTGGCTCTGGATAAGACCCGTAGATTTAAATGTCAATACGAATACCATCAGCCCTTCGTACGCTCCATCAAGAGAGTACGGTGTATGCATTCTTCGTCTAGTCTTTCAGAATCGAATCAACATCATCAGAGACAACAGTCACAGCCTTTTCTATACTCCAACCATCAGACAGACGCTACAGGACCCAGATCTTCAAAGCTGGAAAATAAAGATCAGGTTTGTAAATGACCTCTAACCCCTGCCTCTCCCCCATCCCATCACTGCAGAGCAATGCCATACTGTGCACTTCACATCTAGACCTTCTAGACCTGAATCAATACTATCATGATGACACTGTCTCTATAGAAACCATCACTATTATAGAGAAATGCTGGATGACAGAGCGCCACATCACAGACAGCGAGAATGAATGTCGTTACTTTGTTTTTCTTTTCCTTGTTTATTTTGGTTTTCCTGGAAATTTGCGTGTGTTACCGGTGAAAAATAGAGTAACGGCTGTTTTTGAAATGCTTGACCCGACCTTTCGTAAGTGCATCAGCTCATGACCAAATCGGTCATCTTCAGCTGTTGTGGAATGAAACAGCTATTAAATCCACATGCACATTGCTACAGACTTGGGCCGTGAGCACTGACTAGCGCACTCTTTATTGCACTCTAGATGCATGGATCCAATCCTCACCGCTCCTGAGAGAAACACTATGAAATGAATTTAATCCACTATTTAATAATAACAACAATGTTAACTCTTTGTTGCCTGTCGTTGTTGTGTCTCCAGTATGATCTACAGTACGTGTCAGATATATGTAAACAGACTTTGGAGGATTCCATACATTAAATTGCCTGTGTTTAGGGTTAAATCAGGGGTGGGGCAAACTACAGCCAGAATACCACATCCGGCCAGCAGACCACTGATCGGAAGATCCGGGTTCGAGCCCCGGTATCGCCAAGCCACACTTGGGTCCTTGAGAAAGACCCTTAACCCTCTGTGCTCCAGGGGATCTGTATCATGGCCGACCCTGCGCTCTGACCCCAAAAGAAAAAACTGGGATATATATACGAAGAAATTAATTTCACTGTGCTGTACTGTATATGTGACAAAAAAGGGCTGTTCTATTGTTGTCCTGTAAAATGCCTGACATTCCACCAGGTGGCGCATTAATACTTTGAGTATTAACATTAATGCCTTTTATGTGTTTATGTTTTATGTGCATGCATCCGGTGCTGACACGTCAAATTTTTAATTTTTTTGGCCCCTGAGGCAAAAAGTTTACCCCCCCTCATCCCCAGCCCTCCCTCCCTCCCTCCCACACAGTACCTAATGAATTGAATACATACTTATTCGACAAAAATATAGTAAGATGTAAATCAGGGATTGTGATAGAGTTTGGTCCAGCAGAGAAGGTCTTGCTCGTCCTGATGGCCTGCCATTCACACAGATTACCCTCTGACCCCGACAGGTGTCTACTAATCCTATCCTCCCTACACACACACATACAATGCAAATAATATTGACTACAGTCTGCTTTAGTGTACACTCTCTGAAAATGTTTATGCACAATCACGCACACTTTATACATGCACACAATTCTAATTTAAGCGTTTGGAAATCATTTTTTTTCGCTTATTTAACTCATAGGTTGCTTAGAGGATTTGCAGAGTAAGATTTCTTACACCATTTCTATGTCTTACATTTCCAGTGTATATGATAAACCTTAAGGGCACGTTGGTTTAGTCGTTAGCACGTTCGCCTCACACCTCCAGGGTCGGGGTTCGACTCTGCCTCTGTCATGTGTGTGTGGAGCTTGCATGCTCTCCCCGTGCTTCGGGGGGTTTTTCTCCGGGTTCTCCGGTTTCCGCCCGGTCCAAAAACATACACGGTAGGTTGATTGGCACCTTGGAAAATTGTCCCTAGTGTATGAATGTATGTGTGTGTGTCCTGCGATGGGTTGGCATTCCATCCAGGTTGTATCCTGCCTTAATGCCCATAGACACCTGAGATAGACACAGACTCCCCGTGACCCGAGGGAAGATCGGATAAAGCGCTAGAAGATGAATGAATGACAAACCTTTGAATTTTTAAATGGCAATATGGAAATAAATGCAATGTTCTTTGCAACAAAACACTTTTAAATATGAGTGCAGAGTATTATGTCTTTTTTATGATCACTTTTGTGGCAACACTCTTCAGAATCACTTGAGTGCTGATTTTAGTGGAAAATTCTAGATATTTGTTAGCGTGCTTATACAAACAAACAAGTCAAGTAAAGTAGGCTTTTATTGTCATGGAAAGAATATACAGTGCAGTATACAGTCAAACGAAATAACGCTTCCCCAGGACCAAGGTGCTACAACAGACAACATAAATGAACTATACACATGTTAAAAAAAAAGTCAAATAAAAAAAATCAAAAACAAATATTTAAATTAAAATGTTCTCACTGTTTGTAAACGAATTAAGTACAATGTGTGTGTGTGTGTGTGTGTGTGTGTGCATGTGTTTTTATTATTTTTTTTGAAATTCCAAATAAAGGGCATTCTAGATTCTTAATTAATTTAATAAATGCTTTTCTTTATTGTTTAAGAAAACATCCCAATGCAATGGATTAATTTATCAAATATGGCCATTTTAATTCAGAAACTGGTCAAAATGCCTACAATTATCAATATGATTATACATTTGAGAAATATACCTTTAACTATAACCTCTCCATTTTGAAAAATGTGAATAAATGTCCTATTTTCGATGATGTCATTTTTTTTTTTTTTACACCAGCACATGTGCTTCTATTGTTTATTTTAATCATTCATTCATTAATCTTCTACCGCTTTATCCGATCTTCCCTCGGGTCACGGGGATCCTGTGTCTATGTCAGGCATCTATGGGCATTAAGGCAGGATACACCCTGGATGGAATGCCAACCCATTGCAGGGCACACACACACACACACACACACATTCATACACTAGGGACAATTTTCAAATATGCCAATCCACCTACCGTGCATGTTTTTGGACCGGCGGAGGAAACCGGAGAACTTGGAGAAAAACCCCCCTGAGGCACGGGGAGAACATGCAAACTCCACACACACATGGCCGAGACGGGAATCGAACCCGGGCCCTGGCGGTGTGAGGCGAACGTGCTAACCACTAAACCACCGTGCCCATTGTTTATTTTAATCAGTCTAGAAATACCTTTTTTTTTTCAAATGTGAAAAACCGCCTCATCGCTAATCCCGGGTGGGTCAGGAATCTGGGAATCATGACTTACTCTTAAATAAGGTGAAATACAGGCTGATTAAGGGCCGCGCGTTATAATCCTGCTGCGAGAGAAGATACGTAACGCAGACGCAGCTTGTACGTAATGTCCCTCTCTCCCTTTAGCGCTGAGGAATGTTCTGGAATTCTTCGGAGCACCGTCCATGTCCTGTCAAAAGTGAATGTCACGGCAGACGGATGCTGCACTTTATGGGTACCTGGGATGAGAATAGCGTGGGGGAGGGGAATGAAAAAGGGGGATAAAACAGCACATTAATCCACTAAAAGCCTTTTAGTGATATTGCCTCCCGACGGCCATCAGGTCCACTCCGAGTCTGCCTCTCCTCCCGTCACCAAATTTAATTTACTGCAAGAGCTTTTCATTTTGTGAATGAATATGACCCCCTCCCCCACACACACACACACACACACACACACACACACACACACACACACACACTCCTATACCGACCCCCACACCCTATACACATCTTTATCCTATTTATGGAGCTCACTTTTGTGCCCTACTTCTCCTGTCTTTAAGCAAACTTACTGGAGTGCAAGGCGGCTAGGAGGACTCGCCCAGCACACCCACACGAGCGCTACAGCTGACTCATTATGGAAATGCAAACGGAAGTCCCTTTTGCGAAGAAGGTGAGAGGATGGTGTCTCACTCCAACCGTTGATTCATGCCAGAATGACTTCACTGCACCATTATTCATGTCTTTTTATGCAAATTCTTGTTATGCACAGCCCGGTAAAAAGGCCGCATTTATTTAATGGTTTTTCTTTCTTTTTTTTTTTTGCATGCTTGATTTAATTTAACCGGAAAAAGGATTTTTGTTCGGATTATGGACGGGAACTATGTTTCCCATCTGCCATTGCACCTCGTTGAAAGATTTGCATCACATTCGCAGCTCATTAGCACTCGCATGTAGACCTTTCACAGCAGCGGTTGTCTCACGATCGGCGTGGTTGTTACTCGCTCGCAGTCGATTCGATGAGAATTATTGTTTATTTTAAACAATCGTCCTAAAGCTGCGATGAAACGCTTGCAAAAAAGTTTATCCGAAACACTTTTTTTTTGTTTGTTTGTTTGTTTGTTTGTTTTTTGTTCCTTGTTTGCATGCTACTGCAATAACCTTCAATTGCAACATAACATGATAAATCTTGACTAACTGGATCGTTTTATTTTCGCTGTATATGAAGCCGTATGCTGATAGGAAACGGCTTTCAAAAGCAATAAATCAGGGAAGTCGGATCAGTGGCTCAACCGACACCATTTATCTGTTCTGGGATTTAAGCCGTGTTCACACTAATGTGTTTTCTTTTTAAAAAAAGAAAAACACACACACACACACATTTTCCCTCTTTCTTTTGCGTCAAAGTTTTCTAAATCGGAGCTATTTAACCCCTTGTAGACGATTGTCACCAAATCACTTGCAGTTGATGCATGTTTGACACGTACGATAGATCATATCGGAGGCACTAATTGTGCAATTGTATTGCTTGAAATCTGCTTAAAAGCAAAAATACACATAATTGATTTTTTAATATGATTGTAAAAGAAAAAAGAATAAATCAGGGGTTAAAATGTTTTTAAACACTTTGAGGACAAAAGATTCACTTGATGCCTAATAAAATCCTGCCCACTTACAGAGCTGATCAATGTCATTTATACTATATATATATATATATATATATATGCTACATATTTATGACTATCTATCCATCCATCCATCCATCTAACTATCTATCTGTCTATTTGTCTGTCTGTCTGTCTTAGAGGATTTGCAGAGTAAGAGTTCTTACACCATATTTCCAATGTATATGACAAACCTTAAGGGGGCACGGTGGCTTAGTGGTTAGCATGTTCGCCTCCAGGGTCCAGGTTCGATTCCCGTCTCGGCCATTTGTGTGTGGAGTTTGTGCATGTTCTCCCCGTGCCTCAGGGGGTTTTTTCTCTCCGGGTTCTCCGGTTTCCTCCCGTCCGTCCAAAAACATGCACGGTAGGTTGATTGGCACCTTGGAAAATTGTCCCTAGTGTGTGAATGTGTGAGTGTGTGTGTGTGTGTGTGATGTATGTGTGTGTGTGCCCTGTGATGGGTTGGCATTCCATTCAGGGTGTATCCTGCCTTAATACCCATAGATGCCTGGGAAAGGCACTGGCTCCCCGTGACCCGAGGAAATCGATCGATCTTCCTTCCTTCCTTCCTTCCTTCCATCCATCCATCCATCCCTCCCTCCCTCCCTCCCTTTTACTCTGTGGTGTCCTGTTGGTGAACGAACGAAACCCGGACAATAAAGAACAAATTAAAGAAATTATTTAAAAGTTAAATTTGTGACTTTTCCTCAGCCGCACTGTAATGTTAGGACGGAATATAAAAGAGGCGATTATTAATATTTATTATTAATTATTAATATAATTAATATTAGTTAGTTAGAATATTAGAAAGTATTCATTAATGGTACATTAAAAACGTACGATTAATCACAAGTTAACTCATGGCAATGAAATATTTTAATGTACTTTTTTCATATATAGTTATTCTATTTACCAGTTTCTTATTATTCATACCTCAGCCTACAACAAGCTTCTCTGTACCATACACTGTCTCCATGTTCTCCTCAGTGGAGCCCTTAAATGACACTCCAGGCCATTAGGAAGCCTGTAGCCTCTGTTTATTGACATGGGACTCCGGGTGGCCACATGAAGCCACATCTACACACACACACACACACACACACATTACAGCGACTGCACATGGCTATTAAAACTTATTTCCTCGGGTTTGTCTGGAAAACTTTCCAGCCTCGTTAAGCCCGTTTTTCCCTACAGTGCTTATTATTCGCCAATGAAAAGATGCTGAGACGCTCTTCTCAACAAGCCATGCACGCTTCTACATGCACGTCGGTTATTTAAAGTAAATACATGGAATGGTGCAAAAAAAACATGAATCTTCTGCTTCCCTTTTCACTGTGAAGCTTGTCGTGTCAGTGTTCTAACATCCGTCCACAAAAAGAACGAAGCACAGGGCATCATTGTGTGTATGTAACAGGCATCGTGTCCAAAGCAGAAGGGAATGTCGAAAGCGAAAAAAAGAAAGAGAAAGAGAGAGAAAGAATAGGTGAGTCAGACGCTATAACGTGAAGGCATGGTACCGAGAAGAAGAAATACTTTATGTCTCCTCTCTTACTGTATACTCAGTGCAGGGTTTCGCATGTCACTAATAAGAACTTTGGGGGAAGTTTGGATGACTTGGACCACTTTTCTACAACCCGGAGGAAATTCGCAAGGTGTCAGGAACGATTCAGTTACAATGAATAATATCGGAGGAGGAAGAATTCTCAGGCAGACACATTCGTTATACTCGATCTTTTACAATTAAAAATAGCATTGACTTTTGGGATCACTGCTGTTTTGGACTAACTTTTCATGGTGGTCGAAGCTCAATTTGACCATAATTGCATCAATAATTACTAATTTACAAGAATAATGGTCTTACAGCATCAGGTACGTACGTACATACATACATACATATACACATACATACATATATACATACATACATATATACATACATACATACATGCATGCATACATACATACATACATACATATACACATACATATATAAATACATGCATATATACATACATACATGCATACATACATACATACATACATACATACATACATATACACATACATATACAAATACATACATATATACATACATACATGCATACATACATACATACATAAACATATATGCATATATACATACATACATATAAACATACATACATGCATATGTTACATTTTGAAGATATGTAGAAAGATTTTATATATAGTCCTCAAATGTACTCAAGTATACAAAGTATATATAATAGTATAGCTAATATTTGATATATCACACAACCCTATGCACCCTATGACAGCTGGTCAAGAAAGAGCAAGTACGCTCAAATTCAATACCGGCTTCTTGAGTTCTGCAGTAATGCTGTTTTGGTTGTGAAATGTCAAAGCATGAATTGGAAAACAGAAACCTTTAATGCATAAACGCTCTATCGAACCATCAGCTATTGTATTCGCTCTCCTGTACACCTGGTCATTCACAGTGGTCAGTTTGAGAAAATGTACTTTCTAGTTTTACTGTGTATAAAAGATATAAGCAGCTTTTAGTCTCTTCTCAACTACATTTATGGTGCGATATATGTAGTTATAACATTACTATATTTCAATAAGGCTTTGCTTTATTTATTCTTCTGAACAGGTGATTATAGATTTTATTTAACCACCAACTACTTACTGTAAATACAAACATGAGCTTTGTGCAGTGAAAGGTAAAGATATATACATGGTCTAATTAACACAGTGTAGAGGTCATATGACATGACATGGCAAAGTGCAGTGGCTCGTGGGAAATGTAGGACGTTTGTGACTACATCATGTTTCTGCACGACTGGAGCTCTGCCCATTGGCTCAGGTTTAAATTGGAAATACCCAGGCAAACAAATGCATTCATTCATTAATATGAAGTACAAACCGGATTCCAAAAAAGTTGGGACACTAAACAAATCGTGAATACAAACTGAATGCAATGATGTGTAGGTGCCAACTTCTAATATTTTATTCAGAATAGAACATAACACACGAAACAAAAGTTTAAACTGAGAAAATGTACCATTTTAAGGGAAAAATATGTTGATTCAGAATTTCATGGTGTCAACAAATCCCAAAAAAGTTGGGACAAGGACATTTTCACCACTGTGTGGCATCTCCCCTTCTTTTTACAACACTCAACAGACGTCTGGGGACAGAGGAGACCAGTTTCTCCAGTTTAGAAATAGGAATGCTCTCCCATTTTTGTCTAATACAGGCCTCTAACTGTTCAATCGTCTTGGGCCTTCTTTGTCGCACCTTCCTCTTTATGATGCGCCAAATGTTCTCTATAGGTGAAAGATCTGGACTGCAGACTGGCCATTTCAGTACCCGGATCCTTCTCCTACGCAGCCATGATGCTGTGATTGATGCAGAATGTGGTCTGGCATTATCTTGTTGGAAAATGCAGGGTCTTCCCTGAAAAAGATGACGTCTGGATGGGAGCATATGTTGTTCTAGAACCTGAATATATTTTTCTGCATTGATGGTGCCTTTCCAGACATGCAAGCTGCCCATGCCACACGCACTCATGCAACCCCATACCATCAGAGATGCAGGCTTCTGAACCGAGCGTTGATAACAACTTGGGTTGTCCTTGTCCTCTTTGGTCCGGATGACATGGCGTCCCAGATTTCCAAAAAGAACTTCGAATCGTGACTCGTCTGACCACAGAACAGTCTTCCATTTCGCCACACTCCATTTTAAATGATCCCTGACCCAGTGTAAGCGCCTGAGCTTGTGGATCTTGCTTAGAAATGGCTTCTTCTTTGCACTGTAGAGTTTCAGGAGAAAACCAGGAGAAAAACCCCCTGAGACACGGGGAGAACATGCAAACTCCACACACACATGGCCGAGACGGGAATCGAACCCGGACCCTGGCGGTGTGAGGCGAACGTGCTAACCACTAAGCCACCGTGCCCCCCAGTAATACAAATATGACAAATAATAATGATGAATAAACGAATGAATGCAAATTTGTAATAAATTTACTTAAACAGTATAAAATAGACATACAATGCGATAAATACACAAATTAATTATTTCTTAAAAAAAAAATAAAATAAAAAAATAAACACGATAGAGGTAATAAAACACAAATACAAAGCAATTAATGAATGCAAATTTGTAATAAATAGAAATAAATAGATTAATACAATAATTGATTAAATAAATAGTATAAAACTATAGAATGCGATACAATAAATGCAAATATACATTAATTATTTAATTAAAAATCGATTTAAAAACACAATAGAAATAGATGATAAAAGACGATAAACACAAATATGCAAACGGCGCAATTATTTAATTGAAATCAAAGAAATATATGTAAACAAACAAACTAGCACATTACTTAGGAAAGAAATAAATGAAATACTTTTAAACAAATAAATGGAACTGAATATATTCCAATAAATACATATGTAAATATACGAATACATTTAAATTTAAATTAACAACAAATAAATAATTATGTAAACTTTTTTATGCATCAAATCTTGTTAAAAAAAAAAAAAGCCTGCATTGCTTTGAATTGAACTCTGGAAGGTTTTCAGTACATTTACATTAACATGTACAGGATTTAGCAGACGCCCTTATCCAGGGTGACGTACAAGAAGTGCTTTAAGGTTTAAGGATAAATTCATTCATTCATGAAGGGTAAATACAAACTTAAGTACACAAGTATAGACAGTTTTTTATGGATTTCTGAACAGTGAAAGGAAAGAAATGTTGGGATAAGGTGTTGTTGGAAGAGGTATGTATTCAATCGAAGTTTGAAGGTAGACAGTGTCTCCGTTGTTCGGACCTCCAGTGGAAGTTTGTTCCACATCCTCAGTGCAAGAACAGAGAAGAGCCTTAAGCTGGTCTTACCTTTTACCCTGAGAGACGGTGGAACCAGACGAGCAGTGCTAGACGCTCTCAGGCAGCGAGGTGCAGCACGGCAGGTGATGAGGTTTCGCAGGTATGAAGGTGCAGATCCATTTTTGGTTTTGTAGGCGAGCGTCAGTGTTTTGAATCTGATGCGTGTGAGCAGCTACAGGAAGCCAGTGGAGCGAGCGCAGCAGTGCGGTAGTGTGAAAGAATTTAGGCAGGTTGA
This sequence comes from Kryptopterus vitreolus, assembly GCA_030449085.1. Lineage (NCBI taxonomy): Eukaryota > Metazoa > Chordata > Actinopteri > Siluriformes > Siluridae > Kryptopterus > Kryptopterus vitreolus. The sequence continues at coordinate 3,966,513 of JACRUU010000023.1, forward strand.
ACACGAGTCACACAGCTGCATTTTGAATCATTTGCAGTGGACGAATAGCGTTCTGAGGTAGACCTGCCAGCAGAGAGTTACAGTAGTCCAGTCTCGAGATGACGAGAGACTGAAACAGCACCTGAGCAGCCTGTGTGGATAAAAACAGTCGAATCCTTCTGATGTAGAGAAGGTGATGACAAGAGCGAGTAACATTAGAAATATGGGAAGAGAAAGATAATTGATTGTCCATAGTTACACAGAGATTGCGAGCATTGGTGGGTCATTAGAGTTATGCTGAGATCCAGACCAGGAGATGAATCGCCTGGGATCACCAGCAGTTCCGTTGAGTTTGAGTTGATGAACGCTCCTCCACAAAGCTATGTCAGATAGACAGGCTGATATTCTAGCAGACACTGTTGTATCTGATGGAGGGAAGGAGAAGATTAGTTGAGTGTCATCAGCATAGCAGTAGTCAAAAACAGAAGAGGACCAAGTTCTGAGTCTTGTGGGACACCAGTGGCGAGTCTGCCTGGGGCAGATGTAGATCCTCTCCATGTACCTTCCAGGTACGAGGAAAACCAATTCCATGCAGCTCCAAGACTCCTGAGGGTAGCTAACAGGGTCTTGTGGTTCACTGTATCAAAAGCTGCTGAAAGATCTAGCAGGATGAGGATGGAGGACAATCTGTCGGATCTGGCAGCAGTTTTTCTCTAACTGCCAGGAGAGCAGTCTCTGTGGAATGTATTGCTTTGAAGCCAGATCGGTTGGGGTCTAGAAGGTTGTTCCGAGAGAGAGAGAGAGAGAGACAGACAGTTGGTTAAAGACAGTGCGTTCTAGAGTCTTTGAGAGGAAGGAGAGAAGAGATACCAGTCTGTAGTTGTTGATATCTGATGGGTCCAGAGCAGGTTTCTTTAAGATGGGAGTGACCCTTGCTTGCTTGAAGGAAGCCGGCACACATCCAGAAGTTAGGGACCCGTTGATTATTGTGGAGATGAAGGGCAGGAGATCGTGAGATTGTCTGGAGCAACTAATACAAGAACAACTGAGCGAAACAGGAGTACAAAAGTCAGAAAAAAAACACACATTCAGTAGCTCATATTCACTATATCAGTCTTCAAGCTTTGGAACTGTGAATGCAGGCTATTCTGCTCTTCTTGCGTCATCCGGTTTATTTCATATGCCTCATTTTAGTTCTCATTCCCACCTTTTCTTTTTGGAGAAACCTTCCTTGGTGAATTCTTTGACTTTACATCCTATTTTTTTTTTTTACATCCTAAAGTGAGTTGAATGTGTGTTTTTTTTGTACTGAAGTCTCCTCAGCCTTTCTTCCCTGGACCAAGTGATGTTACAATATTCACTGATTTTAGCTTTGTTCCAGCTAAATCTTTTAAAGTCTCAATTTAGCGGAACATGAAGAGTTATATTAATTAGAAATGGTTTGAAGACACAGATTTTGGTTGGCCTGCTATAAAGCTCTAATCACTTTTGATTCCACCCCAGGCCTTTTCACATCACCTACACCAGGGGTGGGTAATTATATTTTCCAAAGGGCCACATGAGAAAACTGAGGTGTGTTCGTGGACCGAACCAACAATAAAGTTGAACATATGTTATGTTCAATATACATATTTTCCACTTGTAAAAAGCGGTAAATGATATGATGTTCATTATGCTACCAAAAGAAAAAAAATGGCTGTATTTTTCCTACATTTTGAACACTGAGCATACTCCAACAATGTTAGCACTGCTGTGCGGTTATACTTTCTTCTGGTGCGGCAAAGAAGCCGAAGCAGTTCAGCGGGCAGGATTAAAAGGACCAAGGGGCCGGATGTGGCCCCAGGACCGTAGTTTGCCCACCCCTGACCTACACCATCAATGTGTGACTTTACTAACACCCTTGTGGCTGATGAACACCCAAATGTCCGCACTCCAATCTAGTGGAGCATCTTCCCAGAAGAGTGGAGGGAATTTTAAGAGCAAATTGGGCCAAGATGTTGAAAAGCACATTCCTTACTTACCAGGTGTCCACATGCTTCTGTCGAAATATTCTAAATATGGGAGCTTGAAGATGAAAGCATTGGCTCAGAAGATCACGAATTAAAATACCAACTGCATCAAGCTAACACTTCTGGGACTCTTCACCACTCGCTTGCTCAGTTATAGGAATGAGACAAATGTAAGTCACTCTGGATAAGGGCGTCTGGTGTAAATGTTTACCCATGTACCCAGGGAGTGGTTTAAGGTGATGGATTACTAATTGGAAGGTCGGGGTTTCGAGCCTCGGTTTCGCCAAGTGGTTACCTTTGGGTCCTTGAGCAAGGCATTTAAACCTCTGTTCTCCAGGGGGCACTGGGGGGCACTAAATAAACGAATGAATGGCTGACCCTGTGCTCTGACCCCATCTGAAAAAAACAAGCTGGGATATGCAAAGAAACAAGACAAAGAAACCTCAGAGGTACATACAGTGATGCCTCGGAGTTGGTTGGTAATACGTTCCTTGGAAACTGACGAACTCTGAACATTATCCCATAAGAAAGAATTTGAAACGAATGAATCTCGTGGTCGACTACTATCTTAAATAGTGGATTCATCGCGATTGCCATGCCGAAGAAAACCGCCAAATTTATGTTCCACTCATCTAAAGAGTCGTGTGAAAAGCCATGATAGTTTGGGTTCATGTCAGACGGGTTGACCTCTGCGTGCCCGTGGCTGTCGTCTGTGTGGGACACCGGCTGCAAATCCATCACACTCGCAGCTCTGGTGGCTTTCGAGGTCCGGCTCTGAGACAGACCGCACCGCAAATGCGCCGAATGAAGCCGAGAGCAACACAAACTGGACCAAACCCGCCTCAGCTGAGAAGCCATTTTGCTTCTGTCTGCTCAAGGAAGCGACAAACTCTGAAGAAACAGATGAACTCCAGTGATACATTTGCGATGAAATAAACGACAAAATCTTTAGCCGATGAACCCTGAAAATGCCTTACAATACTTGCTTAAAGTAGTGTTGCTTTTTTTGGCTGGAGTGGGGGGGGGGGGGGGTGTAGTAAAGGTATTTCCATTCCTAGTCTACAGTTTAGTCAAGTGAAGGGTTGGAAGTTATTATAACAGCAAAGTCGAAATCATTAGGTCGAACCTAATTTGTTCCCGAGGTGAATTAAAAGAATAATAGTGTGCTTTAGGAGCAGCGTTGATAACCTCGACTGGTCCGCTCCAGCTCTCAGCTAAGTTCTGCTTCGCTTAAGCTTTAAATTAGTCGCAGCGTATAATTGGCCAAATTAAAGCTCCGGTCGGGGAAAGGCTTTGTTGTGGAAGGGTTCTTTAGAGATCCTTCAAATCAGACCTCGTCTCAGACACTCCAAAAGAAGGACCGAATTTGCTCAATAGAGCAGGTAATGACTTGAGTGAAATATTACAGAGGCTAAAGCGCACAGTTTAGCTGTGGACCGCGGAGTTGGACGTGAGAGCGAGAGGCATCGGGAGACCTCCGATAAAGTTGGACAGGAGGAAAAGTCTCGTTTAATCACCGAAATGAATTATGCTGTGGTTATTTTATAAATGAATATATGGTCTCACCCAGGCGAGGAGGAGTCTTCGTTCCACTTCCTGTCAAGGTTTCTTGCTAATTTCTCATAATATGTCTCGGGGAGTCCTTTCTCCTACCCTGTCGCCTCTGGCTCTGTCATTAAGGAGCTGAACACACCTCGATGCCAGTGCATTGGGAGGAAAAGGAAAACCTCTAAGCCGAAAGGTTCTCCAGGACCAGGGTATGGAACCCTGGCTAAGACATAGGTTCCCAGTTTTTCAACTGTAGCAGCCTAGGAGTCTCTGATTTGTAAATGTATGACAACACTGTCACATAGATGTTTTAAAAATAATACACTATGTCTCTTGGGAGCACAACTCCGGTGGCTGTGATGTGAGTTAAGAATGTGGAGGTAATTAGTTCATGACTGTGTGCACAATATCAGGTTGTCAGACTCTGTCAGCTCTTAAGGGGCCACAACTGTACTGAGATTATCACTTTACATTATGATCAGCTCTTTAACAACACCTGTGTCAGGTATGTGTGGTGATAAAAAGTATATATAGGGCCGTCAATCGATTCAAATATTTAATCGCACAATTGCCAAATCGCACATTAATCACATGTTTTCAATGTACCATAAATGAATGCTTTTCATGTTCCTAATACTCTGTCTAACTGTAACAGATGTTATCATTATATACATTTCTATCATTCTGTTAATAAAATTATTTTTTCTCTAGAAATTAATTAGTAATATAAATAATAATCATGATTATTAACTTGATAGTTAATTCATTTCTTATTAATTTCAGTGTTTTATATATATATATATATATATATATATATATATATATATATATATATATATATATACAGAGAGAGATAGATAGATAGATAGATAGATAGATAGATAGATAGATAGATAGATAGGTTCAGGCAACAATGGGTCTTTATTTATGAATATAGATTACATTATTCCCAATAGTTTATTATGGATAAATAGTGTTCCTAGGAGCCTTGCAATCAAGTCTAATTTTAGGCTTTTTATCCAATCACACAGTCATTGCACCAAGTTTTGCGGTCTAAGAAATCTTCCTTGGGGTCTTTTAGAATCAGCACCATGGGCATCTGAAACATAAAGCACTTATTAAAGTGTTGATTTAAGCAATAAAATCTCAAGCTGGCATCAGGCATCTGCTCAATCTCAGATATATCTTTGTGCATTAAATAGCCATTTTTTTTGTTTGTTTGTTTGTTTGTTTGTTTGTTTTTAATTCACAATGACAAATGAGGAAAAAATTGAATAGGTCATATTCTTCTCCAAAAGAAGGGCTGAAAAGAAATGCACAGAAGACCCCGGGTTATTTTATAAGGTTTAATATCGATGTTTCTTCTTGAGAGGATGAATGTGTGTGGTGCAGCTGTGACTACAGTGAAAGGAGATGTGGTCACATAGTTTTGTTGCATCTCTTGCTTTAGTAATGCCGTTTGTTTCTCACTGTATGAGATACCTGTCTGTCATGCAGTGCTTTATTATACTATACTATAGGTGGTTTCTGTAACCATTGTTTCAAAATAATGGCAATAATAGGTGGGGCTGCATGATTAATCTGGAAAAAAAAATTGCGATCTCGATCCATACATATATCAATCTCATTTCAGAATGACGCCGACTCATTTCTGAGGATAGACTGGTATTTACTTCTGCGTCAATGCTATGGTATTCTACACATCATCTCCTACCCTACGCCGTAGGGTAACTATGCGTCACACCAATGTAGAGCGCCAGGTCTTTAATTGGTCGGCTTGGCAGCGTATTCAAGGGTATTCCTTCGCCATTTTTAAAGTCCATAGTGAATAAACAAAGCATGGACATGGACCGCGAAGCCTAAAGGATCATTGAAGAAGTGAGAAAATGTCGCCACCTCTGACTGTGAGACTCTAAGACTGCCAGATCCTGTCCTATCATTGCAGGAAAACACCATGGTTGCTACAGCAGAAACCCGAAATACCAAAACTCAAACCCCGCACCAGTGCCAACTAGTGTATGGGACTAGTCACTGCAGAGTGACGCAGAAGTATAAATGCTCAACATTCACTCCTACGCACAAGTATAAACCAGCCTCCCTGCGTTTAGATTATGCTACGTTCACACACTATTGCTATTTTAAAAATAGTTATTGGTAGACTATCTTTGCTACTGCCACACTTTCACTGATTGTCCTTTTTTTGGTACTTGAGTGCAATAAATCTTTGTGAAAAGATTGTGTGAGAGAATTGAGATTCCCGTGGATCGTGCCACCCTAATAATAGAATTCAGTGATTCAGGTAGGGCATCTTTGAAGGCCTATGTGTGGAATGCAGAGCAAAATGAATTAACAATTGGTACTATTTGTGAATATTTTCCTATAGAAGCGTTTTAAAACAAAGCTAGCAAACCACATCAATGGTAGACGAGGACACACCTGGGCAATGTCAGTCTCACTCAGTGAACCGAGTGTGTACAGTAAATAAGCTCATAAGAGTGACTTATGAGGAACAGGTGTCTTCTTAGGAAGCAGGTGACAGTGACAAGCTGAGCCATAAACTTTAAGCGTTAGCAGAGCCCATCGACTCGGTTGCATTATGCAAATAGCGGTCTCATATGGTATTAAAAATGCTTATTATGAAACAGGTGTGAGTGGATGCCCTTGTACGCCTGAATGCAGTGAGCATGCTGGCACTCTGTTGCTAGTGCTGCCACTGAAGTATGAGCTTGGATAAATAAATAAAAAGGAAAAAAAAAAAAAAAAAAAAAAAAAACAATCCCAGCAGACATGGTCGGTGGAGTGACACTTTGCACCATGGTGTGCCGTAACCCTCTTTGACAAGGTTAAACTGCACCAGCGATCCAACTGGCCAGAATTAACACGTGCCTTATAGTCAAGAGGATAAAAATACATTTACAGCATTTTGCCGATGCCTTTATCCAGAGCAACTTCCAGCTGAGGATTAAGGGCCTTGCTCAAGGGCCCACTAGTAGCAGATTGTTGGTGTTTGGATTTGAGCTCGCTATCTTCTGGGGTAAAGGCAAATGCCTTAACCAGTGTGTTGCCACCATCTACATGACTTGAAGTTGTTTTGCACAGGAAATGTTGCCTCTATGCCTGGGAGTTACATTACAACATCATCAGTGGTTTAAAACAATTCCATCATTGGTGAGGTGTATTGTTCAGTGATAGTAAGCACTCTATGTTTCTGTGTAAATTGTTTGTCTGTTGGTCAGCAGTGAGAGTTTAATTCCCTTATGCTTACACTGATGCAGGTCACAATCCAAATCAAGTCAGAGGGTTGGTTTGTGACCATCGACCTGAGGGCCACATACTTTCATATCCCCATTTGTCGTTCTCACAGGAAGTTCCTGAGGTTCGCTTTGGGGTCAAAACCAAGGTTCTTCTGTTTGGTCTGGGTCTCTCAGTTCTGAACTTTCACCAGGTGTATTGATGCTGCTCAGGCTCCTCTCAGACTTCAGGGCATCTGAATACATCGATGATTGGTTGGTTTTAGCTCAATCAAAGTAGGTTGCGACCCTACATCGAGATATCTTTCTTGCCAACATGAAAGCTTCGGGGTTACAACTGAGCACTGGAGAGAGTGTGCTTTCTCAGAGCACTACCTACCTAGGTATGGTATGGGACTCCACCACTATGGTGGCATCCCTATTTCCCATTCGGACCAAAGCCATCTGTTTCTCGGTTGTAGGAGTGAAAGCAGGTCAGCCACTCAATGTAAGATCGTTTCATGACTGCTCGGCCCTTCATGCCTTGTCCATCTGGAAAGATCTCGTCTTCCTGTCGATAGCACCATGTTGGAACCTCCTTGTTATTGCATAATGCTTACAATGGATGCTTCCCTCATGGTCTGAGTAGCAGTCATGTGTGACTTCCCCACACAAGATCTATAGGAACAGAACCTCCTTGCATGGCATATCATTTGCCTGGAGATATTGGCCGTCTATCGTGCTCTAAAGCACTTAATCCCAGACCTGAGAAGTCATCATGTTTTGCTCTGCATGGACAACATGGTGGTTTCCTATATCAATCATAATGGGGGGTCTGCGTTCATGCCATCTGTACAGCTTGACATGTCAGAGTCTCCTGTAAACTCTCCATGAGAGAAGTTTGCATCTAAGGGTGCATGAGCTTGAGATCAGACTCCCTCTACAGAAAAGGGATGAGGCCAGGAGAATGGAGACTCTACTCAGATGTGGTGGAACAAATTTGAGGGAGACTTTACAGAACCTAGGCAGATCTGTTTGTGACTTGGGACACCAAGACCATTGTCCTCTCTGATTCTCTTTGACTTATCTGGCTCCTTTGGACCCTATGTAATTGTGCTGATGTGGCCTGTATGCTTCATGGGGCTGCTCCCGGGAGTTCTGGAGAGAGTTGGGCAGGATCTTCTGTCACAGGCAATGGGCTCCCTCCTCCACCCTCACCGGAGCTGTGGAGTCCATGGTTGTGGCCCTTGATGGGTTTTTGAGACCATCTTCCACACCTTTCTGATGAGGTGGTATGTGACTATTTTCCACCTGGGGTGACTCTTACCGTCACGCCTCCCTATAAGGGCTCCACATAGGCAAGAATCCCTTAGTGTCAAATTTCCTCCATGGCTAGATTGTCTCGATGGGATTTGGCTGTAGTGCTTGAGGCTCCCTTCAAGCCATCGGAAGAGGTGACTTAATTCACGTTACATCGTCAAGCTAGCCATCTCTAGGGTTGGGTATCTTCAGCCGCACTCTTTTGCCCCTTCTTGCCTGGAGTATACTGTTCCCTAAATTGGGCTACTTCAGAAGGTCCTTTTAACCTGTGAGGTTACAGGCCCTCTGATCTCCCTACACTATTGGAGATCAGAGTGCACTCAACCCACAATGTCAAAGTCTCTACAGCCCTATCTTGTGGAGAACCCCTCAAGGACATACATATGTAGCCACTCACTCCCTTCGCCAGGAAAATGCGACAGAATTTCACACATATTTAGAGCACAACTCGCTGAAACATTCCCAAAGCGTGACTGACGTAGTGTCTCTTTGCCTCAGGGAACCAGGTTACGCAAGTAACCTGGAGACGGTATCGAAGCCCTCTTTGTGTTGAAAATGAGACAATGGAGTGTCTGGCTGCCTTTCTGTTGACAATCCATTATTGTGATCAGTAAGAAAGAAAACCCAGACAGGCCGATTTAATATTTAATTGACAAGCAAAACTAAAACTTGTGCTACATGCACCAAAAAAAATAGAAATAAATAACTAAAAAAAAGCCTGGAGGGACGAGAATAAGGAGTGTTATGAATGAGATGTTATGGCAGTTTCTGTTTATAGATGTGTGATATGTAAATAATTCAGAGCTAATCATGCATATACTAACTTGTTGGTATGGCAGTGAGCGGATAAAACTGAACTAAAGCAGTTTATTGCCGTTTCCGTAGATACCAAAAGGTTTTACTTCAAACCCAACAAACCCTAACTGTGTTCACATATTTATTTTATTGTTTATTTCTTTATAGAGCTGTACTTTTTTTTTTTTACATTTATGACACTTGGAAGACTGCATAATCCAAATTATTTTACAATTATCTAATTTATACAGGGCCCAGAAGTGGCATCTTAATAGTGCTGGGATTTGATCCTATGACCTTCTGACCAGAAGTGCAACATCTTATTCACAGAGCTGCCACTTTGCATGAATATGTGGAAATTATGTTCAGACCATTCATATTTATGGCATTTACAATTATCTCGCTGATAGTATCAGTAGAGACTTAAGGGCCTTGATTAAGGGCTCAGTAGTGGCAACTTGGTGGTGCTTAGATATGAACTACTGACCTTCCAGAAGTGGACCACCATATTAACCACTAAGATACCACTTTTATACAAAAAAAAAACATTCTATTAAATTCTAATCTGTCATTTGATATGCAAATTATGTTATTTATTGCAGATGATGCACAGATTGTGAACCCATTCTCATCTAGGTTGCACAGATGATTGTTGCAGTCGAGGTTTGTTACAGGTCCATCACAATTGAGGTATAATGTCTAAAAGTACACAAAAGTGTGTACTTTTAACTTTAACTATTTGGTAACATGATCAATATTTTTTCTTCTCATTGCAAGCCATTTTCAGCCCATCAACATATTTCTTGACATTGGGCAACCTTTTTAATTCTATTGCTACTGGTGTGTCATTTCCTGGCAGCCACATTCCTTCAAGATCGGGGGGGGGGGGGGGGGGGGGGGGGGGGGGGGGGGGGGGGGGGGGGGGGGGGGGGGGGGGGGGGGGGAGGTGGGGGGGGGGGGGGGGGGGGGGGGGGGGGGGGGGGGGGGGGGGGGGGGGGGGGGGGGGGGGGGGGGGAGTTTGGGGGGGGGGGGGGGGGGGGGGGGGGGGGGGGGTGGGGGGGGGGCAAATATTTTGGCTCAGGGTCCACATTCACTTATAAGATTTGACATATGGGGCCGGGCCAGCACCAGATGCATGTATATCAAACATAAACATATAAAATAATTAATGTTAATACTCACCATGCCAAATGTGCTACCTGGTGGAACGACAGGCAATTAAAGGACAAAATCAAATTAATGCAGTAATAATAATGATTCAATGATTTGATTTGGACAATTCTATACAAATCTTTAGTGGGCTCAATTTAAAGGACCAAGGGGCCAGATATGGTCTGCGGACCGTAGTTTGCCCATCCCTGTTCAAGAAGGAGATATAGGGACGTTCAATCCAGAACCATCCTACTGATCTCCAGACTATACTGCTAGGACACTGACTGGTCAGTGATGCTTTACTCATTCCAGCGTTGAAATTATCACAGAATAGCATTTATTTCTAGCATTCTTTCTTCGTATATTCAAGCTTGTTTGGAAGCGGGAGTCAGAGCTCAGGGTCAGCCATGATACTGCACTCCTCAAGCACAGAGATTTAAGGGCCTTGTTCAAGGAACCACGAAGGGGCAGCATGGGGATAACAGGGCTCGAACCCTCGACCTTCCGATCAGTCGCCCAGCGCCTTAGACCTCAGACCTACACCCTCCCCATCATAAATTCTGTCTTGATAATTTTGCAAATGGCAATTTATCGTATATCTTCACTTTCTTATCATTATATCATCTGATTCTATTTCTAACCTTCGTGCTATGCAATGTCACAGAATGGCTTCTCTGTCCAGCAATTTGTAGAATCTGCACCAAAGTGTGACATTTCTGAATATATATATATATATATTTACGTCATATTAGGAAAAGTCACCCGACAACAAATGGATTTTTTGGACGTTTTGGGAGAAACGGGTCAAATTTGATGCAACGGCGAACAGCAGCCATATTTCGGTGCCATGCGCCGAAAAACAAATCATTACTTTCTCTTCCGCTAACGACATGGTCCAAAATAAACAAGTCAATTCGGAGAGATTATAACTTGCAGACAATCGGCGTCCCTGCACTGCCTCTGACTCGATGCCTCCTCTGCAGTAAACAAGGTATTGCCATGCGTATGCACCGTTACGTTCACCTAACGAATCACAGGCTCGTTTACTTCACAGCTGCATTTCACAAGCTACAATTACATACCAGCTGTTCTCGACACCCACCCTCGACTCCCGACACCCCAGATGGCTGGGGACGGAGCAGGTTTTTTAGGTTTTTCTGTCTTGGAGCATCTGCTGATCACCAAGAGATGAGGGTTGCTTATGCACTCTAAAGGAAGACATGTACCGCTTCCTGTTCCAGCTGTTGACCCGTCTGGTGGCAGGTAAAATCTTGTACTGGAAAAATAAAGAACCAATTAGTAGAGATTCCACAAGGATAGAAAAACAAGGAGGCGGAGGAATCTTGAACGACTCGTCGCCAATTTCCTTGCTGTAATATGATTTCATTCATTCATTCATCTTCTACCGCTTTATCCCATCTTCCCTCGGGTCACGGGGAGTCTGTGCCTATCTAAGGCGTCTATGGGCACGGTGAAAACATGCAAACTCCACACACACATGGCCGAGACGGGAATCAAACCCGGACCCTGGCGGTGTGAGGCGAACGTGCTAACCACTTATCCACCGTGCCCCCTAATATGATTGCTATAATAACAATTTGTTACTATAGTAACAAGGGGCATTGTCATGCTGGAACCAAATATGCTGCTATCCAAAGAGACAACTGTACAAAATTCCTAATATGCATAAAAAGGAAGAACCACACGGGTTTCCCAAAAGTCCATATAGAGTAGTGTAACTTTACTTTCTTTAGGGGAAAGAAAACCTCCCAAAAGAACCCAATGCCATTAAGTGTAACTAAGCAACTAGTCGAGCTGCACTCATCTTATTAATCCTGCGTGTTCCATAAGCTCTGTAGTGCAGATGAGGTGAAGGTAATTTGGTATTACTTCTATAATTAATATCATTAGGCTGATAAGCTTCAAAGCGCACGCTTTCGCTGTTTTCTTCTGTTTTCGGTGCGTGAAGCCCACGGTTAACTCCTTCCTCATTAATCATCGTATTATCAGGTAATGCTTCTCATAAAGCAGCTTTAAATACGCCGCTAATTTCATCGCAGATAATGCGGTTACGCCGAAATCAAATCTACACTAACTGATAACGTTTTTTTTTGTTTTTTTTACAGAGGTAGCTGGAAAATTAGAGATGCAGGAGAGGGCTGTAATTCCGATTCATCCCGGTGACTTTCCCATTCCGTTCACCAAAACCATGTCTTTTGACAAGAAAAGAGAGCGGGATCGACTTCGACGGCAGCTTTATGTGCTGTATTTATGCGGCTCAACATAATCCGCTAAACGAATAGTTCACAGAATAATTCTTTATAAACTAATATTATATTATTTATTCGATTTCTTGCAGCTTTGGAGATTTAAAGTCTAAAAAAGATTTCACTATGAAGATTTCAGGCACAAAAGTATTAGAGCACCTGGCTTTTTGTAACCATATGTGGCTCTTTTGCAAACTCTTACCACAAAGCAGAAGTCACACATTTACTTTTTACGACTTGCCACTGAGCAGTTGAGGGTTAAGGGCCTTTCTCAAGGGTCCAATAGTGGCAGTTTGGTGGTGCTGGAATTTGGACTAGCGTACTTCTGGTCCAGTTTAATCACTGAGCTCCCACCTCGCTTGACAAATGTATAGCAATTCAATGGGTTTTCATTGGGCCTAGTGTTGTTTATATAATATACATTTTTTCCCTCATTGTAACAACCATTCAAATTCAAATTCAAATTCAAATTTTATTGGTCACATACACAGTCATACACAGTATGATATGCAGTGAAATGCTTGGGCAGCTGCCCTGACCTCAAGAGTAGTTGTTTAAACAAAATACAAAATACAAAAATTTACAAAATAAATACAAATATGAAGTAAAATATAAAAAATATAAAATATAAAATAGACTTTAAAAACAGAGAAAGAGAAAAAGAAAGAAATCTAGCAGACGTCTGTGTGTGCAAACAACAAAGTCCAGGTTTGTGCAATAGGGTGGCTTTTAAAGTGGTGTGTGCATATTGTGTGTGTTGTGTGTTTTCTGTCCGTGAGTAAGCAGTGACCACGAGTGACCACTGCCATAGTGAATGTTAAACCATGTTAAACTCATTCTGTTTTTAGGGAGCTGACAATTCACGGACGGGTGCGTACCTCGGCTTTTAGTTGAATTTAATTTGAATTTAAGTTTAATTAAATAATGGTACAATCGCAAAACATTGAAAAACATAATAACCTTAACCTTAGTCCCCATTGTTTAAAATGTAGTTGTATTGTATTATTATCAATTGCTAACATAGTTACATCACTCAAACAATTTTAAATAATATACCTGTTTGGTTAAATAATATATAAAAGAATACTTTATAATATTTTTCTGGAAATGAAAATGAAGGCAAATTAAATACAAATGGATTTAAATAGTTTACATTTGTTCTGCTCCATTTGGATAATAATGTTTGTGTGTGTGTGTGTGTGTGTGTGTGCTTACATTTACTATTTAATTTTCTAAAGATGTGTTCTACTTAACTATTCTATTTATTTCAGAAACTTCAGAAACAAATGTTTTCATTCTGTCCAAAATGAATATATTCACTATCTCTCTTGATAGATAGATAGATAGATAGATAGATAGATAGATAGATAGATAGATAGATAGATAGATAGATTTTATTTATTCGCAATGGGAAATTCCAGCGGTATCTACAAACTTAGGCAATAAATCATGAAATAAAAAAAAATAGATATATGATTAATAAGTTAAAATTTAAGAAGTAACAATATTTAAAGATATATGGTATTGCCAGGATTGTCAGGTATCCGATTCGTTGTACTGTGGTAATTTTGCAAATGTGCAAGACAATGCACTTCAAAAAACCCATTTCTGGTGAGATTGGCCCTCTATTTTTATGTTTTTTTTTTTCACGTTTATTAATACTACTATTACTAATAATAACTAATAATAATAAAAACAGTGACACTGCAATTAAAATGGAAGGCAGATATGAAATACTTTTGTGTAACTACTTTTATGAAGGAATCCAGATCGTAACATAAAAAGGATTGCGTTTCACCTGTGAAAAGACGTATACCTTTACACCCCTAACTCTAGTAAAAGGTTATTTACAGTAACTGGAGCTCCTGAGTTTAAACTCATGCTTATAATAAACCCCGATCATGCTGGAACCTGAGCGCACCTTAGTGTTTTCCCTCTGATGTATGATTTTTATTACTTTCGCCTCGCTCCCGCGTAAATTGTCGGGCCTTTCGAATTGTCGAATTAGTTTACCAGCTGAGGTGCTGTCTGGCAGAATTATTCCTCTTTCTAGGAATTTACCTGTAGAGTCGATTATGACTATGAAAGTGCCGCTTGTCGTACTCTCTCAGGTCTAATAAATGCTTCTGGTACGTCCCGGTTTTTTAAAATTACATTTTCAATATTAAACACTTCTTCAGCTCGGGGCCCGGAGCCTAGACAGCGTGGTGACAGATGATAATATTTCCAGGGTGTTAAAAAATGCAGGAGGCTGAGTCGGCTGAACAGAGGTGTGCTGAGGACAGTTGTGTGTGTGTGAGAAAGGATGGTTTTTACAATGTAGGATATTAGACACGTGGTCCTCACAATGCATAAAAACAAGTATGTGTGTGTGTGTGTGTGTGTTTGTTTTTATTACATAGTGGGGGTCCACAACAGGTCATTACACCCACAGTGTGTGAGTGAGAGAGAGAGAAAGGGTGGTCACCACAATGTAGCATATTAGACAGGTGGGCCTCACAATGCATAAAAACAAGTGTGTGTGTGTGTGTGTGTGTGTGTGTGTGTACATAGTAGGGTTCGCAACAGGTTAGCACAATCACAAAGTGTGCGTGTGTGTGCGGGTGTGAGAAAGAGAAAGGGCGGTCCTGGCAATGTAGCATATTAGACAGCTGGGCCTCACAATGCATAAAACAAGTGTGTGTGTGTGTGTGTGTGTGGTGTGTGTGTGTGTGTGTGTGTGTGTGTGTGTGTGTGAGAGAGAGAGAGATAGAGGAAGGGTGGTCACCAAAATGTAGCATAGTAGACAGGTGGGCCTCACAATGCATAAAACAAGTGTGTGTGTGTGTGTGTGTGTGTGTGTGTGTGTGTGTGTACATAGTGGGGTCCGCAACAGGTTAGCACAATCACAAAGTGTGCGGGTGTGTGTGAGAGAGAAAGGGCGTTCCCAGCAATGTAGAATATTAGACAGGTGGGCCTCACAATGCATAAAAACAAATATGTATGTGTGTGTTGTTTTGTCCATCTCTGCACTAAGGGACCGTGTCCTCTTCACACACTGTCCTCCTGAGGATGAACATTCCAGGAACATAAGGCATCGGACATGCGGGTCAGCAGGCAGAATGGCCGAGCGAGCAGAGATCAGGCTGCTGCAGATCGATGCAGTTCTGTAGAAATGATTCTTGGATGATTCCTGTGAACTGTATTGCAGGAGTGAAGGATGGAAAAAGACGAGTGACCGTTTGTTTAGACAGACCGCTTCTCCGAGCGCTGTGATAAAACAGGCAACCTGTCAGGAATGTTCTGTTCCATCACCCAGGCAGGAACAGAAAGATCCTCAGTGTCTCTCTGACACACACACACACACACACACACACACACACACACACACACACACACACACACACAGAGGGCTGAAGTGAAATCAACAATGCTTTCCAAAAATTTTATACACATCTTCATGGTTTTATGGAAGGAAGACTGAAAAGAAGGTGGGAAGGTACATAGGGCGTAAAGAAGGAAAGAAGGGAGGCAGAAGCCAATGAACGATGCTGGGAAAGTTAAAAAAAAAGTGAGGAAGGATAAAAAGAAGAAAGGATGGAAAGTCTAAATGAAGAAATGAAGGTGGAATGGAAGGAAGGTGATTATGAAGGAAAAAAGGAAGGACAGAAGGACAGCAGGTATGAAGCATAGAAAAAAGGGAAAAAATGAGATGGCAAAAGAAAAAATGAGGGTATGAATGAAAGTATAGATGTAAGGAAGGATGAAAGGAAAAATGGAAGGGCGGTACAAAAGAAGGAAGGAGGGCAAACACAAAGGAAGGAAAACTACGGAGGGTGTGAGACAGAAAGACAGGAAAGGATAAAGAACAAATTAAGGAAGGAAGGAAGACGTCAAGAAACAAAAGAAGGATGAAAAAGGAAAGAAAGTAGGAAAGATAAGAAGAAAGGATAGAAGGGAGACAGAATGGTATGAAGGAAAACTGGAAACTAGTAAAAAAGTAACTAAGAAATGAAGGACGGATTAATGAAAGGAAATCAGGCAGCCATGAATGAATGAAGAAAAGAAGAAAGGAGAGCGGACAGGCATGAAAAGGGAAGGAAGGAAGGAAAGAAGGCAAGAGGTAAGCGGGGGAAAAGGGAAAGATGCTATGAAGACATGCAGATGTAAAAAAAAAAAAGAAGAAAAGAAGGATGCATAAATGAAGGATGAAGGAAGACAATTAGAAAGGAAAGAAAAAAGACAAATGAAGGATTAATAAGAAAGAAAACAAGGCAGCCAGTCATGGAAAAAGGAAAGAATACAGTCATGGCATGAAGGAAGGAGGACAGGAATGTAAGATGGCCAAAAAAAAGGAAAATTGCTTTGCAGGCATGAAAGAAGATAAGAATGAATAAATGCAAGTAATGGGTGAAAGAAGGAATGGAAAAAAAACAATGAATGTGTGTGTGTGTGCGTGTGTGTGTGTGTGTGTGTGTGTGTGTGTGTGTGTGTGTGTGTGTGTGTGTGTGTGTGTGTGTGTGTGTTTGGGTCGAGTGGGTGAAGCTAAAGCTGTTCATTTACAGTATTTGGCAGAGGACTTTATCCAGAGTGACTTATCTCATTCATGGACTGAAGCAGCTATGAGGTAAAGGACCCCAGAGTGTCTGGGATTTGAACTCATAACCTTCCATTACCTTAACCACTAATCTACCACATTCCAAATGTTTACATTAATCTGTTGTCAAAAAAAAAAGCAGAAAATAAACCAATTACTGCTACATTTTTCTCACGAAGCCGTAAAAAAAGAGGCCATGGGTGCATTACAAATTGAAATTAAACAAACTCGTCTACCTTCGGCGTCTTGCTTAATTAAAAATCCCACTTTCTCAACAAGGACCGACTCGAAACTCAACCCCTTGCGTGTCTTGTCTTAGCGGCGGTTCTTTTTCTCAGCAACGCACAAAACGCCCACAGCTCTCTCTGGATGTCACCTCGACTCCGCTCTCCTCTCCGGAGCAAGTCATTAGCAGATCCTCGGCTCTTCGCGGCTGAAGGAGCGCAGGCCACCTGCACGCCACCACGCCGGCCGGGGTGCTAATTGGTGCAACAGCAAGACATAAATTAGAGGACACAGAGGAGTGTGTGTGTGTGTGTGTGTAACATGGTACTGAGATGGCCTTTGGCACGCCCGAAATCGAAAAATTTGTGCATTTTGGTTATCGGAGATTCAGTTTTTTCCTTTAATGATTGATTGATGTGTTGTTTTCATGTGAACAGTAAAAAAAAAAACAATTTATACTGTACTTTGTGGTTCTTACTTTGCACGTCTCCGACCACCAATAAGACATACTAGAAGATATATTCCAAAGAAAGTTTGAGAGGAAGTTTGGAAGGAAGGGAATCTTGAATATGAATATTGTAAATGAAAGAAAACAGGAAGACGGGAACTTTGATGCTTTGTTGAGTTTGTTGAAAAGGAAGAAAGGAAAAAAAAACAAGGAAGAAGATTTTTGAGGAATTTCATTTAAAAGAAGGGGGCTTAGTGGTTAACATGTTCGCCTCACACCGCCAAGGTCTGGGTTCGATTCCCGTCTCGGCCATGTGCGTGTGGAGTTTGTGCATGTTCTCCCCGTGCCTCAGCGGGTTTTCCTCCAGGTTCTCCGGTTTCCTCCCCGGTTCAAAAACATGCACGGTAGGTTGATTGGCACCTTGGAAAATTGTCCTTAGTGTATGAATGTGTGTGTGAATGTGAGTGTTTGTGTGAGTGTGTGTGTGTCCTGCGATGGGTTGGAATTCCATCCAGGGTGTATCCTGCCTTAATGCCCATAGACGCCTGAGATAGACACAGGCTCTCCGTGACCCGAGGGAAGATCGGATAAAGCGGTAGAAGATGAATGAATGAATGAAATTTAAAAGAAAAGAAAATGTTATTTAATTTTTTAAAAAAGAAAGAAATTTAAAAAGAAAGAAAGGATTTAGAAGGAAATAGGTTTATGAAGGATAGAGGAAGGATGTTAAGAGTTTTTAGTTCAACAACAAACAGATTAGCCAGATGTTAGCTAGCTGCTTAACAGGCTACTATAGCATAAAGTTACTACATGTTCGCTTTGAGACAAATTCACACAAAAAAGTCACACTTTGCACAAAACATATGTCTCTGTTTAATATGTTTTACCTCACACGAGTAACAAACACACACACACACATGGACATATTTAACAAACTGCAAAAAAAAAAAAAACAGTTTTCCTTTTCCCGGTGAAAATTCTCCTCACGCTCCGAAACCTCACGTTCTTTCCGAGTTGTAGATCCGTATCACATATCTGATTAATTCCCAAATAGATTTTTTTTCACAGAGGAAAAGAAAACCTTGCTAATGACAATTTAATGTAATTTCCAGACGATGATCATGTTTGTTTTTTTTTCCCCCGAATGCAATACTTTTCTGCACCAAGTTCAACAAATACACAGAAGCCGTGAGTCAACGGCGAACGAATAATCGCTCCGTCTGTAACAGAGATCGGTGACTCGGAAGAGTTCACTCGCAAATGCCTTTCTTAATCAGTCCTAACAGAAGACACTGAGCCTAATGAGAGAGGAAGCATTAGAAGCGTCTCAGTGATCGCGCATACACACACACACACACACACACACACACACGTATTAGCCCAGATTAGCAACTTCACTGTTAGCTTTAGCCTCCACCTCCGCTGGCAGCATGACTGATATACTCCTGGACATGAATTGATACTATATTGTAAATAAATTCTTCCTTTAAAAAAGGAAGATCCATTAAATCTATTAAACATGGTTTCACACGCGATTCGAATTCTAATGAGCATCCCTCGTTCCGATTTTGTCATTTCATGCTTCTTGAGCATTAATATTATATGCAATTATTAATACATCAGCATAAAATAATTATCTTGGTAAGAGATGAGAAAAAATAAATATGATTCTGGAAATATGAAAATACACAAACAATTTATACTTAAACAAGAAAGACAAATTTTAGTCTGGGTCACATGTGTCAAACTCAAAGCCTGTGGGTCGAATGTGGCCCGCCACGTCATTTTATCTGGCCGTAAAAAAGGGAAAAGGTGTGTGATTGTCTTAAAATAAGGAGATGCTGCTTTAAAGCGTGCATCGAAAATAAACTACATATACCACAATGCATGAGACTATGTTACCCGCAAAGTGACGGCATCCCCCCACTAGAGTGCAGTGTATCCCACATCGGCGTTTCCCGAGGGCGGTTTTTTCTATCCCAGAAATTTCTATCCCAAAATGTCCAGGAAGCAAAAAACTTTCCAAAATAAAACAGTGTTCAGAAGATTATAATAAAAAATGGAAATAAGGTAAGTTATGTATTCTTTCTGGGCGGCCCGGTACCAATTGACCCACGGACCAGTAGTGGTCCGGTGCCCGGGGGTCAGGGACCACTGAACTAGAATATTTATCATTACTATGGCAGGCCATCATACATTTGAATATATTTTCATCCATGAATATGTATCCCAATTTTCTATTCTCTTCGATTCATAGCATTTCAAGTATTTTTAGGTTCGAATTTATATCCAATCAGATATTAGCTGTGGCACCGCATGTTGCTGTGGTCAAAATAAAATGACCATAACTCCTTCACTGTAAACACTGCAAATGTCCAATAGCCTCACATCCATGTTGTTCAAAAGCTATTGCTTTAACCAATCAGATTGCGATTTGCACAAGCTCCAGTATATTGTCTTGGTTTAATAGCTATTTTATTCCACATCGGCTGACAGAGGAAAAGAAATGGATTTGGTCGCAAGGACATTTACAAGGCGGGCTTTTCAAGAAACGCTGGACATTGTGAGGAAAGGTCAGCCAAAACAGTTGTTACAATGAAACATTTATGCTTTCCTTCCTGTAAAAAAAAACACACAAAAACTTTGACATCACTAGTAAAATCGCAGTGCACTGAAAAAATACACTGAAAACCATTTTCTGAGGTTAATATCAATGCCTAATTGGCATTAATGAATATATAAATAATATCAATGTCGAATTATGAACCCAGAATTAGTCATCTGTACAATTTAAATATAAAGATCTAGAAATATGATCAGATTCGTTTGAGAAATGACCGAACCTGTATATGATATATACGATTATACGTATATCATATATATGAATGGTATATGAACCATTTGACCACCAGAAGCTCCTGCCGCGAAACGCGCCCCTCTCAGAAACAAGCTCTTCGGATTCATCAAAGTGCCACCATGTTGTATTTCACATTTCCCAAGTGTAATGTGGGACATATGCATTACCGCACAGTGAAATTCTTTTCTTCCACATCTTGTTGTTGGTAGCTGGGGTCAGAGCGCAGGGATGATACGGAGCCCCTGGAGCACAGAGGGTTATTGTCTTGCTCAAGGACCCAAGGGCAGCAGTTTATCGATACCAGGGCCAGGGCTTGGCGAACTACGGAAGCTCGCTGTACCAAACTGAGGTGAAATCGTAAAAATCAATTTTCAACTTCATGATAAACCATAAAGTCGAATTAATCGATAATGATACACTTGGGAAAATATGACTCCAGCAAAGGTAAAAGGGTTCCAGATAACTAGACAGAATATAATTAAATATATGACTTATAATATAGTAGTATAATAACGTATATGCCGCAAAATGTACTTAACTATCCCAAATATAATGTTCCTATTATAATTTATATTATGACATTTTGAATTTTGATTAATAAACCCGGTTTGTTTGAAAATCTATTAAAGCACTGAAAAAAGGGGGTTGAGGTGATTTAGTGTCAAGTGTTTCTTCCATTATTTATTCCACTTAAAATGTTCTGTTTGCTGTTGAACTCACTCTCAAATGTGTGTTCAAGCGCCAATCAAAACACTGGACCCTGATTGGTGGCTTGCTGTGTGTTTGTTACCTTTTTATCCGCTCACAAATAAAAAGGAAGGACCGACGTCGCAAAATGTAGTTGACTTTGAAATGTAGTGAAGCGAAAAGTCTCCCCAAATGGAAATACTTTATTAAAGTGTTTAATATGGACACACGAAAAGCTACTTAAGTAGAGTCATGAATTACTTTAACTTCATTACTGAAAGAAATCTGAACAATGAAGAGCAAAAAAATATAAAAAATAAAAAACAAAACTCACAAACACTTGTGCACTCGCGGAAGTGTTTCGTGACCTTTATGGAGTATGTCAACTGTAGATTATTGTACTATTTATTATTTATTACATTGTCCACACTGCCACAAATTTTGATGCATAGCTTCCCAATCATTTTAATCAATCTCTCTCTCTCTCTCTCTCCCTCTCCCTCCCTCCCTCCCTATCTGTTGTCTGTCTTTTACTTCCTGTCGCTCAGTCCCGGTTTATTCAGTGAGACTATGAGAGGGAATAAAGCTTATATCAATGCATTTCAACATTCCCAACCATGCTCTCTCTCTGTGTGTGTGTGTGTGTGTGTGTGTGTCAGAGAGAAAGAAACCCAAAAAGCAGTACGCTGGTGCTCTTGACTAGCTTGGAGATATTTATAGCACACTGGATGTTTAGAGATGCTGAATAAACTCACAGCCGTTTCGATAAGCCCATGCCACACAGTCATATCTCTCTATTCTTGATTTCAAGGAAAGAGAAGCTCATAGTTGGCTTTCTGATCAGAAGGTGCCGAGTTTAAATCCCAGACAGTATCTGTCTGTTTATCCATGTAGCATTCATTCATTCATTCATCCATTCATCTTCTACCGCTTTATCTGATCTTCCCTCGGGTCACGGGGAGTCTGTGCCTATCTCAGGCGTTTATGGGCATTAAGGCAGGATACACCCTGGATGGAATGCCAAACCATCGCAGGGCACACACACACACACAGACACACACTCACATTCACACACACACACATTCACACACCGTGCATGTTTTTGGGTGAAATTTTTGTTGAGTAAGGGGGTGTTGGGTGGGGGTTTTTGGGATTTGTAATCTTTAACATTTTCGAAAGTAACTATAATTTAATTACACACATTTTGTTTTTTTGTAACAAATTACCGTTACTTTTATTTTGTATTTAAATTGTGTAGCGCCGTTATATGTAACTAGTCCCCACACTGTATATATATATATATATATATATATATATATATATATATATATATATATATATATATATATATATATATATATATATATATACACATACACGTTTTTGACACATGACATGTCTGCTCTTTTTGCTTTGATGGCGTGATAATAGAATCAGATTGCGAGTCTTTGTATCGTGCCGAACGGAGCGGCGATCTCATCGCCGTGTGTCTGCGGCCGTAGCCGATCCTGCTAGCACCATGCTAATGAGCCCTTTATCAACGGTTCCCTCGGCTGAAACGGCAGATAATGGAAACCAATTAACGACTACAGTCGGTAATTAAGTTGCGCAAAGAGATCTGCTGGTCTGGTCTGAGAGCCCGTGTTTACTGTGTTTAGATGTTTACAGAACAATAAACCGACTCGCTTTGTACTGCGACGGCCCATTAGCGGTAATTCTAATAAAAAGGTGGGGAAAAAAAACAAGCTTGAAAATCAAGGGTCAGGGTGTGGACCTGGTCTTCTAAACACCTGATGTTTTTACTTTCATAAAAGGCTAGAGTTAGACCCTGTTTATAAGACCTTCATACAGTCCCTATAACCCTGCACAGTTTTCTATTGCATTCTGTCACATTGCAGTATATTTTTTGTGTTATATTATATTGTATTGTGTTGTGTTAGATCATATTGTGTTGTTTGTATCATATTCTGTTGTATCATATTGCATAGAATTATTTTGTGTTTTTGCACTGCTTCGTTGGATATTTTTTAGTGTGTTTTCTTGTTTTGTGCTTCAGTTGTGTGGTATCGTATTTCAATAAAATGTGTACAGATGTGTATTTTTTAGCATTATGTTGTGTTGTGTTGTAATATACTGTGTCGTATTCCACACACTATATTTTGTTGTGTAATATTTCATTGTGTCGTGTAATGTGTTGTCTTGTATTGAATCAAATCATGTTGTACTCTCTTGTGTTGTTTTGATGTTAGCATAATTCCACTGTGGTGTTGCGATGCATTTTGTTGTATGCCAACTGCTTGTGTTGCATTGTGTTGTGTTTTATTGAATTGTGCAACAATAGCATGTGTTGTATATTATATTGTTTCGATGTGTGTTCTTTTGCATTCTGTGATTTTGTATTGTGTTGCATTGCATTGTATAGTGGTGTGTTATGTTGTACATTATTGTTGTAAAATCGTACTGCATAGTGTTCTATTGTGTTGTGCTCTGTTTTGTTGTATTGCATTGTGCTGTAATGTATTGTATTGTAAGGTATCTGGGCCATTCCCCATAGAACTACAGGTCCCAGAAACCCCTGCAAGAACACTATGAATTATGTTAAGATGGCCACCTTGTCAGAACCACACCCCATGATAGCTGCCATTCCAATGCCCCTGCTCAAGATGGCCAAAGCTTGGGGTCCCTGTCCAAGATAGCTACCTTTCCAGACTCCCTTCTCTTGATGGCCAACCCCGACGTCGCCCCTGCACAAGATCACCGCCATGCCAGAGCCCCAGCTCAAGATGGCTGCCACCAGAGCCCCTCCTTCCCTTCTCCCTACAACTGTCTCCATGTCTGTCACGTCTATCCATTCCAACAGTAACTGCCATAATTATTACTTTCTATTATTATATGTCATTTTGTTTGTATTTGTTGGTCTATTGGGAAATTGTGTTGTGTTCGGTGCAAGATAATGTTTCCGCACGTACATATTGTATTACGCGTACAGCTAATAGACAAAGATAGTTGTTTTTGCGTTGCATTGTAAGAGTTTGCTTTTTGTTTTGTCAAGTTAACTCGTGGGTTTGTGCTGCCAGTTACACAATGTTTACTTTCATTCAATCATTCATTCATCTTCCCTCGGGTCACGGGTTGCCTGTATCTATCTCAGACGTCAATGGGCATTTAGGCAGGATACACCCTATATGGAATGGCAACCTATCGCAGGGCACACACACACACACATTCACACTCACATTCATACACTAGGGACAATTTTCCAAGGCGCCAATCAACCTACCGTACATTTTTTGTACCGGGGGAAACCGGAGAACCCGGAGAAAAACCTCCTGAGGCACAGGGAGGACATGCAAACTCCACACACATATGGCCAAGACGGGACTCGAACCCCGACCCTAGAGGTGTGAGGCCAACATGCTAATCACCAAGCCACCGTGCCCCTACAATGTTTACTTATATTATAGATTTTTTGTTTATTACTTTGATGGTAGTTGTTGTAAACAGTTGAAAGTGCAATTAAACCATCAGTAACAACAAACTGTGGTACATTGTATTACCTTAAGGGAGCGATTCCAACCATCCCATTACAAGTGTATTGTATTATGAATATTGTGCTATATCATATTATGTTGCACCATACTGCATTGTGTTTATTTTCTAATGTTATGCTGTGTCATATTTTATTATATTGCATTGTGATGTATTAGGTGCATTGTGTTGTGTTACTTTATGCTCTGATGTGTTGCATGTTATCTATAGTGGTGTTTTGTTGTGCATCGTTTCCTGTTGTATTCTATTTGTTTTTTGTTGTACTTCCCTGTATTGTGATTGCATTGCATTGTCAACCACCATTCTTTTCTGACCTTCTCTCCATTGGGTTTCCCTCCTCCTTTCCCTGAGATAATTTTATAGGTCAGCTCAGTTATTTTTGAATATAAAGACGTTCCATTATCCTTTTGTTTCCAAGCAACAAACTCAGGAATGTAACGGCGTGAAGATCTACTTTGACCAAGATAATCTATAAATGTACAAATGTTTAACTTAAAAAATTCTCCTTTACGACGAAGAACATCTTTTCGACACTCCAGACAGTTCACTTTATTCCAAGCATTCGCCTGAAACACTTTTCCATGTCTCTTGTAATACTCTATAAAGATATTCTTCAATAGTATTCAATACATTTATTCCTTGTGATCAAGTTCATCCCAGAGCAGTTCAGTAGGATTTAGATGAGTTGACTGAACAGGTCATTCCATGATACATAACATTTCAGACGACTGGCGGTTCATTGTCTTATTGGTGAATTCAGTTCCCATGAGCCACATTTTCCACATGCCAGCAGCCATATCACCCTGTAGCCCAAGACTGGTTGCTCAATGAAACCTAGTACCTGGATGGTAGACCACCTGGGTATACTAGGATGCTTCTGGAAGAGGTATTATTGTGGCCAACAGGGGGTGCTTCCCCTGTGATCAGTGTGGATCCTAACACTGACAGGGATACTATACTGTAAAAAATGCACCATCTTTTGGATGAGACGTTAAACCGAGGTCCTGACTCTCTGTGGTCAGAATGTCTTTTGATTACGAGTAGGGTCGTGTCCTCGGCATCCCGGCCAAATTCGCCCATTGGCCTCTGACCATCACGGCCTCATAACCATCCACATATCTACCAATTAGCTTCATCATTCTGTCTCCTCTGGTGTGTGGATGGTGGTGGATGAGGAGACCCCCCCCCCCTCTCATAATGTAAAGTGTTTTGAGTGTTCAGAAAAGCGGCATATACATGTAATGGATTATTATTAATTATAATTATTAACATTCCCTTCTCCAAAACAACCACAAACGTTCAAGTTTTCACCGACATGTTTAACTGTAGTCTGAGACAGTCTTTTTACACTGTTCTCAGTCTTATAGAAGTTTTTCTGTTAGAGCCAAAAATGTCAAACTCATCCATCCAGAAAACTTTCTTCCTGTCATTCACTGTCCAACATGCTTGCGTCTCAAAAAAAGACTTGATGTTTCCAGTTATTTGTCAGGCCCTGTAATGGTTACGTTGCACTAATATAACAATGTTTACGCAAGTCTAAACAACTTATTCATGTTCACATTCAGGAAGTCGTGTCTGAAATGCTTTAGGAATGCCTCGGCCTGACATGCCCTGAACCACGTATGAAATCCCGTCCAATGGAAGGGAGTGATGGTGCCCACAGGTCATTGACCGATTTCATGAGGCCAAGAAACCATTTGCAGATTTCAAAAACATTCCTCTGATGGCAAATCTGAGTTCTGGACAGAGTTGAGAAGGAGTCCACCTTCTCATAGTAGCACATTGGTGGGCGAGCCAGCCATGGTTTGCTTGAGCAGCCACCTTGGGAATGTCCCCTCAGGCTGGATCTTGTCTCCCAAGTGGAGGGGTCTCTACTCCACTCTCACTTGGAGGCATGGAAGCTGTGACTGTGGTCAATGAGGGACGCACCCCCTTTTCTTGGGAGACAAGATCCTACCTTGGGAAAGTCCCCTCAGGCAGGATCTTGTCTCCCAAGTAAAGAGGGTCTCTACTCCACTCTCACCTGGGGGCATGGAAGCTGTGACTGTGGTCAATGAGGGGCGCACTCCCTTTTCTTGGGAGACAAGATCCTACCTTGGGAAAGTCTCCTCAGGCGGGATCTTGTCTCCAAAGTAAAGAGGGTCTCTACTCCACTCTCACCTGGAGGCATGGAAGCTGTGACTGTGGTCAATGAGGGGCGCACTCCCTTTTCTTGGGAGACAAGATCCTACCTTGGGAAAGTCTCCTCAGGCGGGATCTTGTCTCCCAAGTGAAGGGGATCTCTACTCCACTCTTGACCGGATGCATGGAATCTGTGGCTTGTGGTCAATGAGGGGAGCACCCACTAGCGACTGGTCTCTCAACCCAAGGATGTCGAGACTATACACCACTCCAGAGGTCTGCTAATGAGGTCGTATGCCATGAAATGCCACCTGTTCTTTACATGGTGTGAAAGTTAAGTTCCCAGTGCTTTGACTCAGAGTGCCTTGTGTGGGACTTGGCCATAGAGTCCTTGACGAAGCCTTCCTTTAAGCCATTGCATGAGGTGAGGTGTCTGACTTCAGCCTGGCCATCTCTTCCCTCAAAAGACTTGGGGATCTTCAAACTTTCCCAGTGGCCCTTTCATGCCAGGAGTTTACCCCTGGCATGACTAGCATGTTTCATTACCTGGGTTATCTTCCTAAGGTACCCTCTGTCACCCAATACTGTAATTTTGATACATTTCGGGGTCAAAGCACACTCGACCCGGAGTGTGGCAGACTGGAGGGCATTCTCCTCTGGAGTGTCCCTCCAGGATATTTGTGATGCTGCAGGCTGGTCTACTCCTTTATGCCTTTAAGGATTTGTGCATGTTTTTTTTATCTCCTGCCTATTGGAGATATTGATTTGAGCAAAGAAAATGATTTGATCTGCTAAAAACACACACACATCTAAGGGCCACCAATTTGAAATTCCAGAGCAATACCTCTGAGGTTTTTGTAAGGTTGATAAAGACAGTAAGCTTTGTTTCACTACTGCAAGTGAAAAAAAAAAACAGGATCTACCGCTAGCCAGTTCCATCTGGGTTAAAAGGTCTGACTTTCTTTTGTTCCCTGTGTTATAATAAAGCTAGGCTGTGGTTGAACACTCTGCCACTCTGTTAGACAGGCATTCTGGGAAGCAGCCCAAAATACACTATAAGGACAAAAGTTTTGGGACACCTGATTTCCGAGCACTTTGATTGCATCAATTTGGAGGCACACAATTGTCCAGTCTTTGGATAAAGTACCATGAACTTTTCCTTTAAGATATGGTTTATACGGACGATTTAATTTTCTGCCCTCTATAGGTCAGGGGAAGATGATACAGCGGAGGCAGGGGTCCGTCCTTGCACATGCACACAATTCTTTGTATGAGCACAAAGATTTTACACCACAGTCCATAATCTAATAGAATATCCTTCCAGAAGAGTGCAAATAAGGACAAAAAGTTGTTCAAAAAACAGATACCATTCTTAACGACAGGTGTTTACAAACAATTATCCATTTAAACTATATTGTTTCTCTAGGGGTAACAACATATTTTTTTTAATTATTATTTTATTATTTATTATTAGTATTTCTTTTTCTGTCGTTTTATTATTTTAGCCTGATTTTTCTGAAGCATGGAGCAAATGGAACAAACCATGGAAGCAAATTACTTTTTTACATTTAACCTATTTAATATATATATATATATATAGATATATATATATATATATATATATATATATATATATATATATTTATTTATTTTTTAATATATATATTATATAGTTTTTTCACATTTCTTCAAATTTCTACAAGTAATTATTCATGACCGTCTTATTTTCTAATCTATAAAAAAAAAGAGAATAATTTATTACTAAATTGATTTACTGATGAATCAAGTTACAAAGGTAATTCAAATGTATGTAATTCAACACACCATTACTTTAAACCATTTACAATAATATTTTGTTGTATTATGTTCTATGTTGGGGGCATGGTGGCTTAGTGGTTAGCACGTTCGCCTCACACCACCAGGATCCGGGTTCGATTCCCGTCTCGGGTCATGTGTGTGTGGAGTTTGCATGTTCTCCCCGTGCCTCAGGGGGTTTTTTCTCCGGGTTCTCCGGTTTCCCCCCGGTCCAAAAACATGCATGGTAGGTTGATTGTCACCTTGGAAAATTGTCCCTAGTGTATGAATGTGTGTGTGTGAATGTGTGTGTGTGTCCTGTGATGGGTTGGCATTCCATCCAGGGTGTATCCTGCCTTAATGCCCATAGACGGCTGAGATAGGAACAGACTCCCCGTGACCCGAGGGACGATCGGATAAAGCGGTAGAAGATGAAAGAATGAATGAATGTTCTATGTTTAGTTTGGTTTCACTAAAAAATAATCCTACATTTGAATAAAGCATGTATATTTGTCTATTCTATATTTCTTTATTAGTGTCTGAATATCTCTTAATATTAAACAAAAAAATATTAATTAAAATTAATTCTAATTCTAAAATTAATTGTAAATAATGTACATTTAGAACGGATAAAACATATGTATAAGTTATGATTAATCACAATTTAATTCGAATTTATTATTTTTACAGAATGCTACACATCAAAATACACATTTTTTTTTCATTAAATTTCTTAAAGCATGCATTATTCGAGAACAATCGATTGTTCATAATTTTTTTTCGAAATGTATAAATAGTTTTTTAACTTTTATAAAAGTGATGGAAAATTGGATTTGAATAAATTGTATGAATGTGTGTGTGGGTGTGTGTGTGTGTGCCCTGCGATGGGTTGGCATTCCATCCAGTGTGTATCCTGCCTTAATGCCCATAGACACCTGAGATAGGCACAGGCTCCCCGTGACCCGAGGGAAGATCGGATAAAGCGGTAGAAGATGAATGAATGAATGAATAAATTGTATGTGTCATTACACTCAAAAGGATTTGATTTGTATACGTTTGTGTTTATAATCGCTGTGAGTAAATGCATTGGAAAGCACATGTTCTGAGGGAAAAAAGCACACGTCCTTTTTGCAACAGTCCAAAAAAAAAAAGGCCAGGGAGTATTTCGGAGTATTCCTCTAAATCGCATTTCACTGTAAATGTGACCCCTTCTTGGAAAAATAGCATTTCTGGTGTGACATAAATCTTGTATGTCGATGTTTTTTTAGCGGGTAAGCACAGATGGCAAATACACTCTGTTGTTATACAGAGATTTCATCATCATCATCATCATCATCTTTTCATTTTTATCTCCCTGGGTTGTCAATGGAAGCCCGTTGAAAGCCATCTAGCAAAATCTTTCGCACACTGTTCACGAAGTGTCTAAGAATCAGCCGAATATCACCGGTTGCGAGTACAAGGGATTTGTTGTTTTGTTTCCCAATAAGTGCACAGCAGCAGTATAGTGCTTCTTGTTTCTCTGGTCTGAGGCAGGGCACGAGGGACATTTTGGAGTTTTCAATGGAATGGGAGGATTTTAGTCCAGAAGAAAAATACGGTATAGTACGGTCAACACTTCTGAAAAGAATAAATACTACACTAAGTATATATAAATAAATAAAATAAATAAATAAATAAACAAATAAACATAATAAATAACTAAATAAATATTAAATAAATAAATAAATAAAAAATAAACAAAAATATATATATATATATATATATATATATATATATATATATATATATATATATATATATATATATACATAGGGGCACTGTGGCTTAGTGGTTAGCACGTTCGCCTCACACCTCCAGGGTCCGGGTTTGAATCCAGTCTCTGCCACATGTGTGTGTGTGGAGTTTGCGTGTTCTCCCCGTGCCTCAGGGGTTTTTTCTCCGGGTTCACCGGTTTCCTCCCCCGGTCCAAAAACATTCACGGTAGGTTTTATTGGCATACATATATCTTTGGGTGTTTTTTTTAGATTTTTCAATCTTGAACATTTTCAAAAGTAACTACTTTAATTACATGTTCTTTTGCAGTAACTGTAACGGATTACTGTTACTTTTATTAGCCGCAAGAGTATGTTCTTTGTACTGGGGTGATTTTGATCATTTCTTCCTGCAGATTTGTTCATCTTTTTCTATCGTGGTATTCATTATTCCCTCAGAGAAATCATACATGGACTACTGTATCTCTGTGAACACGGAGTCTCTTTGCCAAAAGACAGATTCGGACTTTTACTGTACTCTATTAGTGTTCAGTAGAATAAATGAGCCTTTATTTGTCACATATACATTACAGCACTTTCACCGCGTATCCCAGTGTGTTTCAAGTCAAGTCAAGTCAAGTCAAGTGAGCTTTATTGTCATTTTAACACATACAGCTGATGCAATATACATTAAAACGAAACAACGTTCCTCCAAGACTACGGTGCTACATAAAACAACATAAAGGCACGATAGACAACAAGAGCTACATACACGGGACGACATAGAGCCACAAACAACAAGTGCGACAAGACAGACATTACATAGTCACGCCACAGGACAGGTACATAAACTAAAGCGCCGACAGTGCAGTTGTATTGTGCAAAAATGCAAAAATGGATTGGAAGCTGGGGTCAGAAAATAGGGTCCACCAAGATACAGCGTCCCCTGGAGAACATAGAGTTAAGGGCTACTTGATCAAGGACCCGAACTTGGCAGTTTGGCGATACTGGGGCTCAAACCCCCGACCTTTCAATCACCTTAGACCACTGAGCTACACTCCTCCCTCTTTTATTAATATTAGGATTAGTGACTCCGACACCAATTATTCAAAACCTTTTTTAGAGAACTAGTTTTGATTGATTTGCTGCCATCAGTTACTACCATTCAAGATTCGTCTGCACAATTTATCAATTCAGGACACATTTCTGAAAGAAAAAATGAATTTTCAATGGCGAATAAGTGAAGCTTGACACAAGGGTTTTTTTTAAATCCATTTTGCATTCAGTGACATGTTTTGTTGGGGGGTTAAGATTGTTTACATGAAACTAGACTAATATATTTGGATCAACACGACACAAACGACTGATAATGTAGGAAACAAAGTCAG
>JACRUU010000023.1:4003208-4015708 GCA_030449085.1 Kryptopterus vitreolus
TAAAATTATAGGGACACTCGACTTCTCCAGGCATATGGTTTTCTTCCTCAAACTGGCACCACTAATTTGTATAGGATGTTTCCCGATGCTGTAGCATTGAATTTTCCGTCCACTTGAACTTGGAGACCCAAACAAGGTCCACCACGACAATACCCCTAGAAATATACATTATTTATATATATATATATATATTGCATACTTGATCCGTTGAGGGAAGTGATCATTTATTTGCATATCCCAGCATGCTACAGCACCCTCTTGTGTGTGTGTGTGTGGGGGGGGGGGATTTAAGGGCTACTTTCTCAAAGTCCCAAGGGTGGCAGATTGGCGATATCAGACCTCAAACCCCTGACCATCCAATCAGTAACCAAGCTTAAACCACTGAGCTACACCCCATGTCCACATCTAGCTCTTACTGTGGATGTGGACCAGCATTGACGTTGGCTGGGATGATGCGAACCTTAGGAATGGCCTCCAAGAAGTCCAGATTTCACTCTATATGATTTTCACTTATACCTCACACACTGGAGGACTTAGAGGCATGGATTCAGTAGAGACATGTTTCTGAAGCCTTCAGAGAATTCCATTCCTGGGAGGAAACCGGTTGATGGCAATGGTGCCTACATTGAAAGCACGTTTCAGTGCGCTTGTATTAGAAATATGGGCTTTAGTATGGATTTCTAATGCTTAGTTATGTTCGCACAACATGCAGATCTATAAATCCTCTTGAACCCTGTTGAACTGCTGGGTCTGTCTTTATTAACGCCATTGCTTACGACACCATTAACACATAAATCTTACCAAAAACACTTAAAAATCTCTATTGAAGGTCTTCTTCGTGGAGGACCCTCTGCTTGGGATGTTCCTAAACTACGCCCTTGGGGAGACATATTAAATTGCGAAGCCACAAAGGAGCTTCAAGGAAGGATTGGGAATCCCTCGGTTCCACTGTCCTGAGGTTAAAAATGAAGTTTTTAGATGTTGTGACATTCTCTCTAAGCAGTTGTTTGCTTTATATTTCTTTGGAAGGAGTCTCCAGAACCAGTGCTTTGGAATACCAGCACAACATTTGGTTCTCTTTCTTAACGGGAGGTGTTTAAACAGTTTGTGATGTATGGTCCCCCTGGCGATGTGAGCTCTCCGCAGGTGTCTACAGTACTGAGGTGAAGGAGCTCGATGGCAGGCAGTGGGGCGCCACACACAGCGGAAATGCTAAACCACATAGTGATGAAGCTGGTCGGGAGGCTTTCAGCGACGCAGCCATAAAAACTCGATGTACAAGTATAAATGCAGACCTGAATTGGGAAGGGTGGTATTTCAGTGGTGGGCTATCGATTAGAAGGCCGGGGGTTTGAGCCCCTGAGTGTCACCAAGCTGCCACTCTTGGGTCCTTGAGCAAGGCTCTTAACCCTCTTGCTCCAGAGGTGCCGTATCATGATTGACCCTGCGCTCTGACCGCAGCTTCCAAAACATCTGGGATATGCGAAGAAAGAATTTCACTGTGTAATGTATACGTGGCGAATTAAGACTATTCATTCTCTTCTAAAGTATTCTGGTGCCAAGACTGAGATCCTCAAAAATGTGGACTTCCAAGAAGCTAGAGACGGGCTCTACTTTGGTTCCGTTTTATGTAGTCAATGGAGTCTGTACACAATGGATATTTTCTCCTATTCCATTTTCTATGTATTATCAATCATTTTGGCTCTTATTCCGCAGTTACATAAAGAGGCAGTTCCAGGTCGAAGGCAATGCGTTGGCTGGGATTCGAACCCGGTCAACGGTTTGGAAGGCACCTACGCTCAGCATTACACCACCAACGCTTGTCTTCTTTCTCTCTCTTTCTCTCCACATCCCCCACTCTCTTTGTGTATTTCTATTTCATTGTTTCTCTTGCTCTTACACCATAATTCTTGCCTTTCTCAGATTGTGTTTCAGATTCCCTGTTTCTGAGGCAATGCACACACTAATTGATTTTCATTTGACAATGCACATTCCTTCCGTCCACACGGCGTTAAATGGATAAACATGAAAAAAAGGAAAATGAAGAGTGCGGACTGTACAAACATAAAGCGTGAAGCATCCATATTTGAGAATAGAATAGAATTGAATTGTCCATGTGTATGTTGATTAGAATATTCATTCATTCATCTTCTACCTCTTTTATCCAATCTTTCCTCAGGTCGCGTGGAGCCTGTAGCTATCTCAGGTGTCTTGGAGACATTCCCTGTATGGAATGCCAACCCATTGCAGGGCAGACACACACACACTCACATTCATACACTAGGGACAATTTTCCAAGGTGCCAATCAACCTACCGTGCATGTTTTTGGACCGGGGGGAAACCGGAGAACCCGGAGAAAAACCCCCTGAGGCACGGGGAGAACATGCAAACTCCACACACACATGACCGAGACGGGAATCGAACCCGGATCCTGTCGGTGTGAGGCGAACGTGCTAACCACTACGCCACCGTGCCCCTACGTGTGATTTATTTCTGTTTTTTTTGTTGTTGATCGGGATAAATATAGACATTTACATACATGTATATACACGATCTATTTCCGTATACCTGCGTTGTTGAAATGGCCATCACTAAAAACACTATACAAACAAAATGGAATTGGATTTCAGTGCAGGGAAGTGTGTCGCTTTAAAAAAAAGAGAAGTCAAATTTCACGGCATGATAGTGTTTTTTTTTTCTTCCCAGGCTGCCACCCAAATGCGTTTTATACAAAGTGACTTACAATTGAGTGAAGCGGATGAAGGTTAAGCGGAGAACAGCCTCAGCGCTGGGATTTCAATTCAACTCAATTCAAGTTTTCTCATAGAGACAATCTGCACCGTGACAAAAGCAGGAAACCTAATTCAGATCTATTCATTGAACAAGCCAGAGGTTATAATGATGAGAGAAAACTACGACCCTTGAGAAAGGAATTGTAAACAGGATGAGGGAGGTAGGGTTGATGATGGAGCTGGGTGAAGCTTTGAGAATTTAGAGATTGTCGAGTCCTTTATGGGGGTGGAGTTTAATTCGTGACCCTCGAAAAATTCAGCGACAAATGTTTATAACTAGAGTAAATTCACAAGGTGGTTCAGCTCACATTGTCCGGCATAAGCAAAAGTTGTTCAAGCAGCAAGAAAAGCTGAACTGATGAAAGCAAATGACGATGAAGCGAAGATGGAAATCACAGACACTTTCATTCTCGCTACTTGTCACCTTGAGGCTCCGCTCTTTGCAGCTCTTGGAGCAAGAGGTGTCTGATGTTGTGGGGTTCGCAGATGGATCTGGGAGGGAATGGAGATAGACATGCGCCTTTCTCCTTCCTGCCAGATCCAGCTCTCTATCTCTCTCTCTCGCTGGGCTCGGAATCAGGGTCAGCCATGATATGGCTCCTTGCTCAAGGATCCATGTGTGGCAGCATGGCGATGTCCCGGGGATTGAGAGAGTGCTGGATCTGGCAGAAAGGTTCTTCCCCACCCCTATGAGGCGCCTTTGGAGCTCATCTTTTCTGTCTCTTAGAAGGTAGATATGGAACTTCCTTCATGCAGAGAATATTTTTTTGAGAAAAGCTGGGTCCTCACAGCTCCGTCCCCACTTCTGTCGTAGGGTTGGCAATGAATCTGGTAGAGGTAATGGTAAAAGACATGCCCCTTTCTCCTTCTTCACCTGCCAGATTCACCGCTATCTCTCTTCTTGGGGCAGAAGTACTCCGGGAAGGGACTCACCACTGTCGCACCAGAGGTCACTCTTGAGAGATTGAATCCCTTAAGAGACTATAGTGGAGCAGAAAAATGCCTGCCAAACATATCTCAATGGGTTCTGCACATTAGAGACTGTACCATTCCATTCAGGTCACGTTACCCCGGCTTATCGGTGTGTTTTACGCTCTTGGGACCAGCAGGCTATGGTCAGGGAACAAGACTCTTATTTTTTTAACACTCCTGCCAGCAATAATTAAGTTTTGTCCCACTCCCACCAGGAAATTCATCCCTTGGAAAGCCATCCATGCTCACTTTGACTGATCGTTACCAATGTAACACTTGCAGTCTCCCCTTCCATAACCATATGGGATACACTATTTATACTTCTGTGTCGAGGCTACGGTGTAACCTATGCGTCTATGCATACCCCACACCATAGGGGCCAAAACTAGTGTTTTGGAAGAGTTACTGCAGAGCGACACAGAAGTATAAATGGGAGCTAAGTGGGAAGGCTACGGCATACACTATGTCATAGGCTGCGGTGTTCACACGATGCAGAAGTATAAATCAGCCTTTGATAAATGTCAGGGTGTTTTTTAAGTCAGTCGGCTTTTGTTCTTTACACTATTTCCTCTAGTCAAATGACATCATCTGTTTCATCATTTCAAATTTGATTTGCCCTAATGGTAATTAATCATTTGATTTAATTTCTGACCACAACATGAACAACAGAATCCTGTAAAACAGGCCTTTGATTAAAAAAAAAAAATCATATCGCTTTAAGATTTTCACGCTCCATCCGTTCATACCCTATAACCTTGAACCCAGTGGTTATTTTTCAATATATCAAACCGGCACACCATGAAACACATTGTGGGTTGAATTTATTGAGCGAGTAATCAGACCTGAGCG
This sequence comes from Kryptopterus vitreolus, assembly GCA_030449085.1. Taxonomy (NCBI): domain Eukaryota; kingdom Metazoa; phylum Chordata; class Actinopteri; order Siluriformes; family Siluridae; genus Kryptopterus; species Kryptopterus vitreolus. The sequence continues at coordinate 4,007,823 of JACRUU010000023.1, forward strand.
GTCTAGGTGGAGCAGAGCGGAGCAGAAACGTTAGAAAGGCTTCCTCTGCTCAGGTGGAATTATCAGTGCTCCCCTCACATGCCCTGTGCTCATGATTACCTCTGTGTGTGCATGCAATTCACTGCAGCTTTCACTCATTACCCAAGGATTATCATTAGAAACCACTAGACTCCTATCAGATCCTGTTACAAAACTACTAAACATAGCAGATACAATAGCCAACCGTTACATTTACACCATTTAGCCCTTTATCCAGACCAATTTTCATTCATGCAATTATGGGGTTAAGGTTCTTGCTTGGTGTGGCTGGGATTCATTCATTCATTCATCTTCTACCGCTTTATCTGATCTTCCCTCAGGTTACGGGGAGCCTGTGCCTATCTCAAGCGTCTATGGGCATTAAGGCAGGATACACCCTGGATGGAATGCCAACCCATCGCAGGTCATCACACACTAGGGACAATTTTCCAAGGTGCCAATCAACCTACCATCCATGTTTTTGGATAACATGCAAACTCCACACATACATGGCCAAGACGGGAATCGAACCTGGACCCTGGTGGTGTGAGATGAATGTGCTAACCACTAAGACAAAATTTTTTTTACAAATTTTATAAAGGGCGTCTATGGATATAAGCAATAGTATAATCCCTTTTCATGCAATTGCGTTGGCCTGGAGTGGAGTGGAAGCTACATGAACATATGGTTAACATGGGTTGCAATGAGACATCTTGATTACAGAGATCTGACCTCAACCCTATTGAATACCTTTAGATGATAAAATGGACTCACGTACACCTACATTGATTCCTGATATCTCTTGTGGCGGGACGAACACAAATCTCCATAAGCACACTCCAAAATGTAGTAGAACAGAAGAGTAAAGAAGATAAACGGTATAATATATGGTGGAAGGGGGTAGTTTTTGGTAGAGTAAAGCTTGGAAGGTTGTGAGTTCAAGCCCTGGGATCACCAAACTGCCACTCTTTGGACCTTTGAACAAGGCCATTTCTCCCATGTGCACCACTGTAACATTGCGGACCCTGCACACTGACCTCAGCATCCTACATCATGCAAAATTTCCCCTCTGAGATTATAAAAACGATATATGGAATTATATGGACATTAAATGCTCACACAGTTTTGTCCATACATTGTACCTGATAGTGATGGCCTATTAAATCTGCATACACTATGGCTTATTCAGCAATACTTTACAGGGATGTTATAAAATGTAATGTTAAAACCTGACCACAGATGCTTGAAACATGCAGCACACGTTCGGCCCTTTTAATCTACCTTGAGTGTATATGATCTATACAAGATGTGTAGTGACATGGATGACTTGAGCACTGCATGCATCCTGGTGTGATCCCACCTGCTGGCTGTTCTCCCTTTCCCTCCTGCAATTTCTCTCCTCCCTCTGCTCTATGGGAAGCCGCCTCCTTAAATCTTCCTATGTATGTGTGTGTGTGTGTGTGTGTGTGTGATCTGAGAAGACAGATTAAGTGGCTTACCTCTCCTCCGGGGCCCGCCGATCTGACATACTCATGGTTTTCTGGGTGAAGGGAAGTAAGTAAGCGCCACGCCCCTAAGCGAGTTCCTGAGAGAAGACGGTAAGCTGGGATTGGCATGGAATCCCCACACGCAAAACCTTAGCACTGTGTTCCTACTGAACTGGTCTAATGATAGTCAGTATCAGTATTTTCAGGGACATTTTATTTGTCGTTAGAATGTAAAATATATTTAAAAAAACGTAATCCGACTCAGGGTCACAAAAAATGGGAACAAAGGGCACATTTTCTCTTTTTATCCATGGACACAAAAGTGGCGGTTCATCTAGAGCACACGTGTCAAACCCAAGGCCCGCGGAGGTCAAACTCAAGGTGGCCCCGTCACGTCAAGGCCCTCAAGGCCCGCCGTGTTATTTTTATGTGGTCCGCAAGAGCTTAAAAGGTTATGATTCTCTTAAAATAAGGCTTTAAAGTATGCATTGACACTAAACTATATCTCCAATGCATGCGACTATGTTACCCACGAAGTGACGGCATCCCGCCACTAGAGTGCAGTGTATCAGCCAGGACGATTTTTCCAACAAGGAATGGAAAAATTTCTATCCCAAAATGTCCAGGAAACAAACAATTGATTCAGATGGAAGGCACTTCCAAGAAAGATGGGAAAGCGAATACATGTTTGTGCTTTGAGGAGAAAAAACGAATGTATTTTGTGTTATGAGGTGATGTCGCTCATCGAACACGATATACTGTCTTATAGTTACAACTGGCCCTTTGAAGGCAACCATAATGCTGATGTGGCCCATGGTGACAATGAGTTTCACACCCTTATCTATAAAAAGCATGCTAACGAGAATTACCATTAGCAAAGATTCGCTAACATAGTCACATAACAGTAGTCGCAATCGCTGCCATGTTATCTCTTATTGAGTGAAGCCATGTCTATAAAATCATAGCTACATCTCATCTACATCTTACTCTGTATGATAATAATGAAGTAAATAACATTACTCTTCATTATGGCACCTGTTAGCCGTGGGATATTATTAGGCAGCGAGTGAACATTTTGTCCTCAATGACGATGTTTTAGACGGAGTAAAAAATTGGCTAACGTAAAGTATTTGGGGCGAGTTTGACAAATTGTGATGTCTAGACGACTGGGTCTCCAAAACCGCTGCTATTGTATATCGTTCCTGGTCTGCAGTGGTCCGGATCTGTCAAAAGTGCTCCTAGGGGGTGAAGAATTGCCTTTATTTGTCACATATACTTTACAGCACAGTGAAATTCTTTTTCCTTTTGGAAGCTGGGGTCAGAGCATAGGGTCAGCCAGGATACGGTGCTCCCTGGAGCACAGAGGGTTAAGGGCCTTGCTCAAGGACACTGCTTGGCGATACCGGTGCTCGAACCAAGACCTTCCTATCAGTAGCCCTATCAGTAGCCCACCACCTTAGCCCACTGAGCTTTCACCCCCTCCTTGGTTTACCTGTTGACAAGGCTCATTGATGCATGTGGGGAGCCAAGGCTGGCGCACATGGGTTGACAAGTTCCTGTAGCTCAAGTTGCTGAAAAAGTTGTCGATGGACTATTTTGGAAGCAAAAGGGGAGCAACACAATATTAGGCAGGTGGTCATAACGCCATGCCTGATCGTTACACATACAGCACAGTAAAAGGTATTGGGTTGCCAGATAGATGTGGTACACAAAGTTAAAGGTACACAATTGTCCTTCTCCTTCTCCACTCCACTAGGTGACCCAAATCTCTTTCAGCGTGATAATGCCTCGGTGAGATACACAAAGAAGTTTTTTTTTTCCTCATTTGTAACGGAAGATCTTTGGCCTATTAGAAAGCTCAGACCTTCACCCTACTGAAAAACACTGACTGAACCTCAGGCCTATTCTATTTAATTTTATTAAAACCCTTGCAGCTGTATAACTCTCCACAAGTGCACTCCAAAACCTAGGTGAACATCTCAGAATGGTGTAACTTATTATCAAAGTGAATGTGGAGTGGGATGTTCTCATGGTCAGGTGTCCACAAAATAAACTGTCCATATAGTGCATGTATTGTTACTATGAAACCAACAATTTAAGGGTTTAGAGTAAAGCTTTTAATTAACAACCATTTGTGTTATAGAGTAACTAGTTACATGTAACTTTGTAACTTTAATTACAAAGTAAAAGTAACCATGATCCGTTACAGTTACTGCGGAAAAACAAAAACATGTAAATAAGTTACTTTTAAAAATGTTGAAGATTACAAATCCCAACGATCACTGACAAACCCCATATAATCCCCCCCCCCCCCACCCCCGACCCTGAACCACCCCTGATCAATAACTTGATTCTGACGCAACTCACTTTCGAAAACATAACCGACTTTTTCCAAGCGCCACCTAGTGGACAAAAGAAAGTTATCCAAAATGTAATCCAATGTAATCAGCTACTTTACTATTATAAAGTTTTGAATAGCGTCATTTTTAATCCGTAACATTTATCTGTAACAATAAACACTGGTTATTGGTGAATACAAAGGTAGATGCATAAACTCTACTTCCACACGTCACTAGCACCTTCACCATTACACCATACCCCCACTGCCCTGCATCTGTGCCCAACATTGGCCGGAAACACACAAGCTTGAGTTTCATACTTTACCAACTGTATTGACTACTGTCTTGTTATAAAAGGCGGGGAAAAAAACGTCTAAAACGGGCGAAGTATGGAGACGCTGTGTGAATTTCCGCGAAAGGAAAACAACTCAGCGGTTGTCGTCTTTCTATCCAACAGAGAGGAATCTGGAAGAGTAGGTCAAAACCAAAGCAAACACTAAGACAGAGGCATCCATCCATCTGCACTTCTCTCCAGGGGGGCCGTGAGAGACTCCATCAGCCTGACAGCTCTCTTCTGCCCAGAGAAGAGTTAATTGCAAGGGGACCGGTGCAACTTCACTATCCATCAATGCTCCGGACGAAAAACGCCCGCGCCGTACAGTACATCGCCTCGAACCGCGCCCCTGTAACCTTCAGACGTAATCTGCTAGAGCTCGAAGTGTGATATTATGGCCCGGCAAAGTAGAAGAAGGAGGAAAATATATAAGCACGTCAAAGGTCTGTTACACCAAAAGCATCTGAAATAATTAATAAAGGACATAAATTGTATACACCAAACAGGCATAACTTTACAGCAAGCAATCAGCCATACAATTATGATGTCCTGACTAATATTGTGTCGGTCCCCGAAACATTCCTTTCCAGGGAGTGGTATGCCAACAGTCGAGGGTTAACAGCATGAACTTCTTCTTCTTCTTTCCTCCCAGGTGCATTAATGAGCCTTGGCCGCTAGTGACCCTGTCGCCAGTTCACCAATGTTCCCTCATTGACCATTTTCAGTGCTGGGATTGGAACCCGTGACCTCTTGAGTCCGATGATGTAACTCTTTCCTGGTATTCCTGTGCACCAAGGCAGCTATATACTTTACATGTTGGCAAAGGGAGGTGGGAGCTCAGTGGGTTAAGGCGTTGGCCTCTGGACCAGAAGGTTCAAACCGCACCACCTACAAGCTGCCAGTAGTAGGCCCTTGAGAAAGGCCCTTAACCCTCAATTGCTCAGTTATAAGTCGCAGTTATTAGGGCGTCTGCCAAATGCTGTAAATATGTATCTTCAGTGGTCTGCTATAGAGCACTTATACACTTTTCCCTCTCATGTCACAAACGACTTCTCGGGTTGACTGAATTCCCAAAAATATTCATTAAATTCTTGTGGAACATCTTCCCAGAACAGTGGAGCTTATCATAAGACCAAAGGAACAGTAACAGATCTGATGCTACGTGTATTTGTGATAGCGTGTGTAGGAAGATTTCCCTTCCTTGAATATATGATACCTTTTTTCCCCCACATGATTCTTTTCTCAACATAATCCCTATTTTAAGAGATATAGGAACAGCCTGTTCGGTGATACATTTTCATTTATTTGAGTGAAGAAGATAAATAGATTGCAAAAGAGCTCGTAATAACACAGAAGGGAAAAAAAGCATCTAGAGGGTTTTTTTTTCTTTTTTTTTTTTTTTTTTTTTTTTTTGGTAGATAATCGTTGACATTTAAAGCTGCACCTCTGTGGGTTTTCAGGAGGATCACAGCGGTGAGGGAAGTACAATCTCTCGCTAGGTGTATCTGTGCAGAGGAAGACCTGGCACTGCATAATGTGCTCCCATTTTTAGCTTGTGAAAAGAGGTACCTTGAGGAAAGTTCATTAGTGCTTGTGATAATGTGAATAAGATGAGAATCGAGGAAAGTGATGAAAAGGAACAGACAGAAATAATACAAAGGAGAATACAAAGTTATGTTGATATCAGTATTAATAATGCAACAACACGTTTTCCTTTTAGTATCATTGTGTTCCTGTAATATGTGTTTGTCTAATGTAAAACGGTCAATCTATCTATCTATCTATCTATCTATCTATCTATCTATCTATCTATCTATCTATCTATCTATCTATCTATCTATCTATCAGTCTGTTTGTCTATCTATCTGTCTGTCTGTCCATCTGTCTGTTTGACTGTCTGTCTGTCTCTTTGTCTATCTGTCTCTTTGTCTGTCTATCATCTCTCTATCTATCTATCTATCTATCTATCTATCTATCTATCTATCTATCTATCTATCTATCTATCTATCTATCTTCTATCTATCCATCCATCTGTCTGTTTGTCTATCTATCTATCTATCTATCTATCTATCAGTCTGTCTGTTCTGTCCTTCTGTCTATCTATCTATATCTATCTTTCTGTCTGTCTGTCTTTCTATCTATCTATCTATCTATCTGTCTATCTGTCTGTCTGTCTGTCTGTCTGTCTATCTATCTATCTATCTATCTATCTATCTATGTCTATCTGTCTGTCTATCTATCTATTTGTCTATCTATCTGTCTGTCTGTCTATCTATCTATCTATCTATCTGTCTGTTTGTCTTTCTGTCTATCTATCTATCTGTCTGTCTGTCCATCTGTCTGTTTGTCTGTCTGTCTGTCTCTGTCTGTCTGTCTGTATCTATCTGTCTGTTTGTCCGTCTCTTTGTCTATCTATCTATCTATCTATCTATCTATCTATCTATCTATCTATCTATCTATCTATCTATCTATCTATCTATCTATCTGTCTATCTATCGTCTCTGTCTCTATCTATCTATCTATCTATCTTATCTACTCTATCAAGTCTGTCTTCTGTGTCTGTCTTCTGGTCTCTCTAATGTTATCTATCGTCTGTTCTATCTGTCTATCTATCTATCTGTCTGTCCTATCTATTGTCCTCTCTCTATCTATGTCTATCTATCTATCTATATATCTATCAGTCTGTTTGTATATCTATCTGTCTGTCTGTCTTCATCTGTCTGTTTGTCTGTCTCTGTCTGTCTCTTTGTCTGTCTGTCTTTGTCTATCTATCTATCTATCTATCTATCTATCTGTCTGTCTCTGTCGGTCTATCTATCTATCTATCTATCTATCTCTCTATCTATCTATCTATCTTCTTCCTATCTATCTATCCTCCCATCTATCTCGTCTATCTATCTGTCTGTCTGTCTGTCTGTCTGTCTATCTATCTATCTATATATTACGTCTGTTTGTCTGTCTGTCTCTGTCTGTCTGTCTCTTTGTCTGTATATTGTCTGTCTGTTGGTATCTATCTATCTATCTATAATCTATCAGTCTGTCTGTTTTCTGTCTGCCTATCTGTCTCTATCTATCTGTCTATTCTATCTGTCTATCTATCTATCTATATATCTATCAGTCTGTCTATCTATCTATCTATCTATCTATCTGTCTATCTATCTATCTATCTATCTATCTATCTATCTATCTATCTATCTATCTATCTATCTATCTATCTATCTATCTATCTATCTGGTCTATCGTCTGTCTGTCTGTCTATCTATCTATCTATCTATCTATCTATCTATCTATCTATCTATCTATCTATCTATCTATCTATCTATCTATCTATCTATCTATCTATCTATCTATCTATCTATCTGTCTGTCTGTCTCTTTGTCTATCTATCAATATCTATCTCTGTCTTCTGTCTGTCTATGTCTGTCTATCTCTATCTATGTTCTCTTTGTCTGTTATCTGGTCTGTCCATCTATCCATCTATCTATCTATCTTTTTTTCTATCTATCTTGTCTATCTATCTGTCTGTCATTTATCTATCTATCTATCTATCTAGTTGTCTGTCTGTCTGTCTATCTATCTATCTATCTATCTATCTATCTATCTATCTATCGTCTCTGTATGTACTGTCTATCTACTATCTTCTCTATCTGTCTCTGTCTTATATTGTATTCTTCTGTCTGTCTGTATCTGTTGATATCTATCTATCTA
>JACRUU010000023.1:4020708-4065708 GCA_030449085.1 Kryptopterus vitreolus
GTTCTTCCGGGTTCGATTCCCGTCTCGGTCATGTGTGTGTGGAGTTTGCATGCTCTCCTTGTACCTCAGGGGTTTTCTCTCCGGGTTCACCGGTTTCCCTCCAGTTCAAAAACATGCAGGGTAGGGTGATTGTCACCTTGGAAAAGTGTCCCTAGTGTATGAATGTGTGTGTGAATGTGAGTGTGTGTGTTTGCCCTGTGATAGATTGGCATTCCATCCAGGGTCTGCAGGCAACAGTAAAGCACGGTGGTGGTTGCTTGGAACTTGCTTGGATGGCTGGATTACTGTAAATGCATTAGGAGTTTTCGTCTAGGTTTAACGGTGAGAAATAAAAATAGATACCATCATGAAATACCATCAGGGAGGCATCTGAGCGTCCAACGATTTATTCTGAGGCAGAAGAACGACCCTGAACAAACAACCAGTGCCATTAATAAATATATAGAGAACAAAAAGCAGTTCTGGAAGTGATGAAATGCCTGATCTCAACATTATTGAGTCTGTCTGGGATTACATGAAGAGACTAAAGGATTTGAGGCATCCAAAATGATGAAGATGTTCAGAACAAGCTGCCGGGTTCCTTAAAAAAAAAAACAAGGTAGCTTTTGCAGGTAAAGTCGGTTCCACCGAATTTTTTTTATTTGGGTTTCTCTTCCATTTTGTTAATCAATAAAACATCCTACTAACATTTATATTTATGAAAGCCTTCATATCTTTTCAAGCATTTGTTTTTTTCACAACCTGCCTTTTATATCTAAGACACATCACATCTGTCACACAGATGTGACCTTACATATGATGTTTCACTTCAGGCACATTTTCAGAAAAGAAAGAAAGTGTTTCCTGACTTAATATGTATTCCCACACCAATTAGGCTTCCTCCTGTTTGTTGCTGAGAAAATAGAATGAGAGAAAGAGAACAAAAGACAACAGTTATCAGTTTCACCACCTCCACTGTGACTAAACAGGAATCTGTGGGAATGCATACGCCGCAAAGGTCGGCATCGGCTGTGTTGATTGTTTCGGATTTCGCCGCCGTGGGAAAATACATACGAACAAAACTGTTAATTAATCTCTATTTTTCCCCCCCCTCTCTCTTGGACTTAATTGGCCCGTATGGTCTAATCGCATGCTGACAGGCGTCAGCTTCACTGATAGAACGGGAAAGAGATGACTTTTCCCTGATGAGCGAACGCGCCGTATTCACTAATGTGGTGTCGTATTAATAATTCAGTCGTAGAACTTTTTGACAGACTGAAGGAAGAGATAGCAGAAATACTTTCTACGCCAAGTACTCTATACAATCAACCGGAACTGGTGTTCATATGGATTGTCAATTGTTTTCTTTATTTTTAGTATTGTTATTACGTGGAACCATTTCCTCATAATCAGTATCACAGTCAGTGATTAAGGTGTGCAAATGTGGCAATTAGTGAATTAATGTGTGCCTCAGTTTTTACCATTACATTGACAGCACTTGGCAGAACGACTTACCATTGAGAAATTGAGGGTTAAAGGCCTTGCTCTAGGGGCCACTAGTAGCAGATTGGTGGTGGTGGGATCTGAAACTGAGATCTTCTGGTCCAGAGGCCAACGCCTTAACCACTACCACTACTCTACTCTAAATGAAATCAATATTTTGTTGTGAACACACTTTACCTTCAAAACAGCAGTAATACTTCTAGCTACACTTACACACAGTGTTTATGAAGGAACTCGGCTGGTCGGTTGTTCCATCTTGGAGAAGTAAACACAGATCTTCTGTGGATGTCGACGTTCTCACATCCTTCTGTCTCTTCATGGAATCCCACACACACTCCATGATGTTGAGATCAGGGCTCTGTGGGGGTCGTGCCATCACTTCCACTACTTCTACTTCTTCTAAATGTACTCACACCCAATATTGATTTGATTTCCATTTTTTCTTTTGTTTGCTCACTTTGCATTTTGTAAACTGACAAAAATAAACTTTCATTATTTCTCTGTTTCTCTGTTTATAGCATTTTTTCACACCTGCCTAAAACTTTTGCACAGTACTATATATATAGATATATATATATATATATATATATATATATATATATATATATATATATATATATAAAGATGTACATTACAGTGGTACCTCGGCTAACGTCCTTAATCCGTTCTGGAAAACGTGACTTTAGCTGAGGCACCGCTTTACGCGTCAAATAGTGTACAATAAATGTCAGTTTTGATCGCAATACACGCCTTTAACTGGAAACGACGTTAGCAGAAACATACATTAGCCGAGGTATCACTCTACATACATATTTATCTGCACTTGTCAATCTGCACACTTGTTACTATTTGCAAGTCTATCGATCTGTCTATCTGTTATGTTCCACTTCGTAAGGTTTTGCTCTGTGCGATGAGTTTAGTTTAGCTGGAAAAACTTGACTGTGATCGCTCGCGTGTTCATTCCCAACGTTCAGGTTCCCCAATTGCTCTTGGCAACACCTCTAAATGAGTGCCAGACATCCAGGCATAGCACACGATCCGATCATTTGTTTTATTTAATGCACCCTCATACAGCAGGAGCAAAAGGGGGGGAGGGGGGGAGAAGAAAAAAAAACAGTCTTGTTTCCAGTGGGAGTTAGGCGTAATAAAATATTAACACGATACACCACAGAAATAATAACATATCAATAAATAACAGCAACACAGTCCACAGTATGGTAGCAAACAACATTGCGTTACACAGCGGTCCCCTTCTTTTTCATGGAAAAATGCAGTGTACGGCATAGAAGGGGAATTAATGACCTATTTAAAAAAAAAAAACCTGACGATGGAGTGAAATTTGTATTAAAAAGCACTTTTAAAAATCTATTGTAGAAAACCGTGATGCTTTAGTGATGCCTGAATAAACATTATTCTAAATAATGTGTTTTTATGAGTATGAAAGCAACGATATACTGTACAATATAAGGACAAACATTTCTGTACATGTGACTTGTATAAGCCTTTTTGAATATCCCATTCCAAATCTATTTGCTGTAAGCTTCACTCTTCTGGAAAGATGTTCCACCAGGGTGCTTGTGGAAATCATTCTGCCACAATGGTGTTAGTATAGTCAGGCACTGATGTCGGTGAATTGAGGAGGCCTGGGGTGCAGTCAGCGTTCACATTCATCCCCAGGGTGCTCAGTGTGATTGAGCTCTAGAGCAGGCCACTCAGGATGTTCCACTCTAAAGCATATCTTCTTTGTGCAATGGGGTATTGTCATGCTGGATCAGGTTTGGGTCTCGTAGTTCCACTAAATGGAAAACGAAATCAAATATTAGCCAATCCAATGACATCGTATAGAATCGTGTGCCTTTAATGGGTTTTGTAAAGGAACCACTTATGGCTGTAAATGTCTGGTGTCCATATATTGTCTAATTCTGCAGTGTCAGGTACTTTGGTTTCGTTATACATCCCAAAATATCTGATGTAAGTGGTTTGGCCAATCATATATGTTTCCATGGAAAAATATGTTAATTTATTTCTTCTTTTTCTACATACTTTATTGATAACGAGTTGTTGATGAGACTGTTTTGGAAACTGAGGTCAGAGCGCAGGATCAGTCATGGTACGCTGCCCCTGGAGGACACAGGGTTAAGGGTCTTGCTCAAGGACCCAAGGGCGGCAGTTTGGCCATACCGTGGCTCTAACTGGGATCTTCCGATCAGCAGCCCAGCGCCTTAGACCACTTAGCTACCCTCTCAATTACGATTTCCCTCGAAGGGTCAGTTGTATCTATAATACAGTATATTGTTACCCCTGGAGCAAAGACGGTTAAGGGCCTTGTTCAAGGACCCAACGGTGGCAGCTTGTCGATCAGTAGCTGAGCTCCACCCCCTTCCATTATGTCTATATGTTTATGAAAAATATGACATTTTATATAATAAACAGTTTTCTTTACCATGCTGAAAGGTTCTGACCATTCTGAGGTTATTTCGATTTAAAAAAGATGATCAATTGGAAATATTGTAGCTCAGTAGTGAAGATGTTGGATTTCTGTTTAGAAGGTCATGAACTCTAATGACAAACCTGCCACTTCTGGGCCCTTGAGCAAGACTTCTAATCCCTTCTCTGCTCGGTTGTTTAAATAGAATAATTAATGACATTTGTCAGATCCGTCTTATTCAGAGAGAATTAAAGCTGCCCAGTTAAGGGTTACGTTTCAGATTGGGGATGGTGGGATTTGATCTTGTGACCCACCAATCTAAAGTCTAATACCAACCACCACCTCCAACGCCAACAAATTTATAACATCTAAAGAAACAATCCCAATACTACAGGATCTATATGTAAAAAAAAAAAGAAGTAAATAAATAAACAAATGATAATTAGTGTTATTATAATTATTATACAACAACAACAATCATTTTATACGGGAAGTGTGTAGCTCAATGGTTAAGGCATTGGTCTCTGGACCGGAAGATCGCAGGTTCAAATCCCACCCCATCAAGCTAACATTGAGTGGGCCCTTGTGCAAAACCCTCAGTTATTCAGTCTGCTCTGGATAAGTGCATCTTCCAAAATTCTGTAAATGTAATATTATAAAGCACCTTTAAAAGTCACATTGCAAAGTGTTTTTCAAACATAGATTCATTCTTTCATTCATCTTCTACCATTTTATCCGATCTTCTCTCGGGTCACGGGGGGAGTCTGTGCCTATCTCAGGCGTCTATTTGCATTAAGGCAGGATACTCCCTGGATGGAATGCCAACCCATCGCAGGACACACACACACACACACATTCACACACATACACATACACTAGGGACAATTTTCCAAGGTGCCAGTCAACCTACCGTGCATGTTTTTGGACCGGGGGAGGAAACCGGAGAACCCAGAGAAAAACCCTCTGAGGCACGGGGAGAACATGCAAACTCCACACACACACACAGACACATGGCCGAGACGGGAATTGAATCCGGACCTTGGAGATGTGAGGACATCTTCAAACATAGATGAAAAATACAAATAAAGAGTAAATAATAATACAAATAAATTACAGAGAAAATAATAAGAAATATAAGTAGATAAATATTACAGAATAGCTCACGAAATAAATAAATAAAAGCTGTTCTGAAAGTGAGTTTAAAGAGCAAGATGTGAAAACACTAAAAGACTCGGTAGGGAGGGAATTCCACATCTTGCCTATAGGGCATAAAAGGCGCCTATAGGGAAGGACCAAAAGACCGAAATCAGAGGAACGGAAATAGTGCCTTGGAAGGTAGAAATTCTGTGTCAAATAATGAGGTTCCATACCATGTAGGGCCTTATAGGTCAGCTTTAGAATGTTCACAGGGAAGAATCTGACAGGGAAATGTCTGGGGGAAATGTGCACCAGATCAGTTAGAAATCCTATCAGCTGAATAAGATGGAAATGACACCAAATCATACAAACATTTCAAAGAGAAGGAAAGAAAAATGAAAGAGTGCAGACATTATAAATAAATGTAAATAAAAAAAGATGCAAAAAATGCAAATGAAATTGAATTAAAATGTCGTCTTTTAAAAAAAAAAAAATATTGTAAATAAAGCGTAAAGTGTCCAGTGTCTATTTGTGCAATGTTGTGCCAGTGTACATTATATTTATGATATATATATATATATATATATATATATATATATATATATATATATATATATATATATATATAATATATTTTTTTTTTTTTTTTATTTTATAAAACACTTTATTGATCCTGTATAGGAAATAGTAACTGGAAATGGAACTCAAGTATGGTATTTTAATTGCCCACTGAAACGAATATACTTTATAAAAGAAAAGGGGACTGATTAATAGATAAATCTCTGATCCACATTATTTTATTATATATTTTTATTTTATATATGAGGGAGGCACGGTGGTTTAGTGACTAGCACGTTCGCCTCACATCCTCCAGGGTTGGGGGTTCGATTCCTGCCTTGGCCATGTGTGTGTGGAGGTTTTTGCATGTTCTCCCCGTGCCTCAGGGGATTTTTTCTCCGGTTTCCTTCCCGGTCCAAAAACATGCACGGTAGGTTGATTGGCACCTTGGAAAATTGTCCCTAGTGTATGAGTGTGTGTGTGTTCCCTGTGATGGGTTGGCATTCCATCCAGGGTGTATCCTGCCTTAATAAACATAGACACCTGAGATAGGCACAGGCCGGTGAGTGCCTACTCATATTTAATTGCCGTCTTATTGTTGGTCACCTGCCTGTTTCTCGACAACATTTTTGTATGTATGCAAACGTACGTACGTCTAAATTGTAACCGCTATTAGGCTTTGCAAATGTTGCTATCTGTTTATTAGAAGCTACCAGAATCTGATCCTAGAATGGAGTCCCTTTCATTCGTCCCCTCCAGAAACGTCCGTCTCTGAGCGCCGCCGAAATTCTCTGCCGGGGAGAATATCTAAATCACGGCTGCTATTATTGGAGGTCACTGTTAATTAAGCGTGAAAAGAATCGGATGACTTTAACACTTTACCCTGGAGGGACTCCGAACTTGGTGTTCCATCGCTGCTCTTTTTGCTTAATGCACCAATTCCCCGAGGTAAACACACAACATCCCTAGAGCTACTGTCTTTTTTTTTCTTGATTTCTCGTCCGCATCCTGTGGCGTGTGTTTTTTTTTTTCCTTTCCTTTCTTCAGTGCACGTTGGCACAGGCAACATTTTAATCCCAGGCCTTTTGCCAGCACACAGTGTTCACCCTTTTCTTGCCTTTGAAAGCCCCTCAACTACCCCGGCTCGTTACTGCCTCCTCAATAATTCACGGGCGTCTTTGGGTCATGTTTTATTCATGCACTAAAGGAATGCTTCTAATTTATCCTCCCTCTCTCAAACACACACACACACACACACACACTTTCCAGCAGCCTGCTTAGTAGTCTCGGTTGCTAAGGAATGATGTCACTCGCGCACGCTGCTGTGCGACATCAAGAAAACTCACAGGCCGTTATGCCTCCACAGGCGGAAACATCTCAACCCCTGAAAAGGCTCTGCTGAGCACTGGAAAGGGTTCGACGCTGAAGCGTTACGTGCCGACAGTCAACGCCACGTACAATTCCAAGGAGTGGATTGGCGGGAATAGGAATCGTGCCACATCGTTTCCGCATCACCAGCCATTGTTTGCGGAACTAATTATTTCCAGAGGTTAATACAGGCATAGGGCACAGTGGCTTAGTGTTTAGCACGTTCGCCTCACACCGCCAGGGTCTGGGTTTGATTCCCGTCTCGGCCATGTGTGTGTGGAGATTGCATGTTCCCCCCCGTGCCTCAGGGGGTCTTTCTCCGTGTTCTCCGGTTTCCTCCCGGTACAAAAACATGCACGGTAGGTTGATTGGCACCTTGGAAAATTGTCCCTAGTGTATGAATGTGTGTGAATTTGAGTGTGTGTTCCCTGCGATGGGTTGGCATTCCATCCAGGGTGTATCCTGCCTTAATGTCCATAGACGCCTGAGATAGGCACAGACTCCCCATGACCCGAGGGAAGATCGGATAAAGCGGTAGAAGATGAATGAATGAATGAATGAATGAATTCAAGCATCAGATCGGTATGAAAACTAATGAATGAAGTCCATGGCTGATGTCAGGCAGTTACATAATTATGGGCAGCTTTCTCTGAAATAAGATGTAATTGTTTTTGTTTGAATTAATTTGCCAAATCATTAAGTCATTGAGAAAACTTTTTTCTTTTTCTTTTAAAGCAGACATAGCATTCATTGGTACATGGATTATATCTATATTGATCTGTCATGTACTTCAATTCAAATATTACTATGTTTATGCTATTTATACCAAATAAAATACGCTTGCATCGATGGCGATACATATCGGGGTTTTTTTTTTACATTCTGGTACTGTACAGTATACGCCTTTACATTCTTACACTTTAAGTGTGTTGCATTAAGCTAAGTTTGAAGTTAAATTAAAGTGTTTCAGGCCAAAATGTAGCTTTTAAACTATTAAAATAGTTTCCAAAATTCACCTTTTTTGGGGGGGGGGGGCATTAAGACAGGACACACCATGTATGGAATGCCAACTCATAACAGTGTGCACACACACACACACACACACACACACACACACACACACACACACACACACATGACAGACATTTTTTCAAGGTGGCAATCAATCTACCGTGCATGTGTTTGGACTGGGAGGAAACTGGAGAGAAACCCCCTGAGGCACGGGGAGTACATGCAAACTCAACACACACATGGTAGAGACGGGAATCGAACCCCGACCCTGGAAGTGTGAGGCGAACGTGCTAACCGCTAAGACACTGTGCCCCCTCTAGTTCATTCATTCATTTATTCATTCATCTTCTACCGCTTTATCCGATCTTCCCTCGGGTCACGGGGAGCCTGTGCCTATCTCAGGTGTCTATGGGCATTAAAGCAGGATACACCCTGGATGGAATGCCAACCCATCGCAGGGCACACACACACACACACTCACACACTAGCGACAATTTTTCCCACTATTTCATTTCAATTCAATTTAAATGATAAAAAAATAGACAAATTAAAGTGTTTGGGGGCTGAAATATAACTTTAAAATGATTCAAATTGTTTCCAAAATTCACGTTTATTTATTTATTTATTTTAATTTGGATCTCGGAACCCTTGTTAAATCCATGGGTTGACTGTATAAGCTAAATGTATATTTCTATATATTTATTACATTTAATAGTCACCAACAGCTGGTCTTAAATAATTGTGTGTGTCAGCACACTTGGCGTAAAAAACTGATTCTGATCTCGTCAAGCACAAATTATTCATAAAGCACATTTAAAAACTTGGCAGACTCCGGCCCAAAATGCTCTATAAACTATTAAAGAATCCCACAGATACAATCAGATACAAGAAACCATGAAATCGACAAATTTGAAGCTGAACGTTTCTGCACGATTACATGCCTTACAGCATTGGCCTTTGGGCCAGAAGGTCATCAATTCAAATCCCTAACACAGACCCCGCTGCCACTCCTGGGCCCATGAGCATGACCTTTAACACCAAAGCTGCTCAGTTGTGTCTTTGTTCTGGGAGTTCAATTCAAGAAGTTTGTCTGGTTCATTTCATTCATTCATCTTCTACCACTTTATCCGACTCCTCTCTCGGCTCACTGGAGCCTGTGCCTATCTCAGGGGTCTTCAGGCATTCATAATTACATTCACACACTAGGGACAATTTCCAAGGTGCCAATCAACCTACCGTGCATGTTTTTGGACAGGAAGGAAACCGGAAAACCCGGAGAAAAAGGTGGAGGCGGGAATCGAACCCCCAACCCTGGAGGTGTGAGGTAACGTGTTAACCACTTATCCACCGTGCCCCCTCTAGTTCATTTCAATTCAATTCATTCATTTTAATGAGCATTTAATGAATGCTTTTAACAACCCGGCTATTAGGATTGCAAAATGCAACGTATTCTTAGTGCCAGTCCCAATCCAGGATCAATTGTTATGAAGGGCATCCAGTGTAAAACATGTGCCAATCCAAATATGCGGATCACAAACCTGAATTTATACAAGATCACTCGAGGCCCGGGTTAAAAACGACCAAAACAGGTATCGTTAGCCAACACGGTACCGGTGGAAATCAGGCCCGTGCCTGCACCGGTGGAGAAGGGGATGACATCTACAGAGACGTGAGGAAAAGAAGTGGAGGTTGGTATTTTGAATGTTATTTGGTACTATGACTGGTAAAGTGAGAGATTTACTTGGAAAAAAGACATGTGCATTTAGGACAGAAAATGGAAATGGAGGAAGGCCAGGAGGAGGGTTTAAACTGTCCTAACATGGTGTGGCTGGTAAGAGAAATGGTGTAGGTGCAATCCTGAGTGAAGAGCACATTAAGAGTGTAGTGGAGGCGAAGAGAGTTTCTGATAGGGTGATGAAGCTGTAAGTTGAAGGCTTAATGATAAAAATCATCAGTGCCTATGCTACACAAGTGAGATGAAGGAGAATGAACGATTGTGGAGTGAGGTAGATTGAGCAGTGGAAAGAGTAGCTAGGTATGAACGATTGGTGTTAGACTTGGTCATGTTGGTGAATGGAATGGGGATGAGAAAGTGATGGGTAGGTATGGCCTTATGGAGAGGAATGTGGAAGGGGCAGATGGTGGTAGATATTTTAAGAAGAAAGAGAAGCATAGGGTGATGAATAAGAGTGGAGGAAGGGGCAAACAGGTCGACTGTATTGTGTCCACAAGATAAAAGCTGAAAGAGATTGTAGACTGTAAGGTGGTGTCAGGTGATAGTGTAGTAAGACTGCATTATATGGCGGTCTGGAGGATGGTTTTGGAGGTGAAGAAAAAGTCAAAGAGAATGAGGACTGAGAAGAGAAGAAGCTGATGGAAACTGAAAGAGGAAGACTGTAGTGTGAGATTGAAGGGAGAGGTCAGAAAGGGGCTCGGTGGTGGTGAGGAGGTGTTGGATGATTGTTGGAAACTACTACAGAAGTGAGATGGCTAGGAAGGTTCTTGAATGAATAGCCTTTATTTGTCACATATACATTACAGCACATTACAGAAATCCTTTCTTTGCATATCCCAGCTTGTTGTTGTTTGGTAGCTGGGGTCAGAGCTCAGGGTCAGCCATGATACGGCACCCATGGAGCACAGAGGGTTAAGGACCCAAGGGCGGCAGCTTGGTCATACCGGGTCTCGAACCCGGATCTTCCGGTCAGCAGCCCAACGCCTTAGACCACTGATCTACACCCTCTCCCCAACCCCTTCTTACTATTTCATCCGGAAAGAGGGAGGAAGATAACGAGACGTGGTGGGGGAATGAGGGAGTGTAGGGAAACCTAAGGAGAAAGAAGTTGAAGAAACCGAATTGGGATCGGATGAGGAACTTAGGCAGGACTATAAGGAGATGAACGATAAGGAAAAGGACTAGTGGGGCGAATGTATAGAAGTATAGAGGAGATCAGGAGGAGTTGCATTGTGTGTTTATGGATGTAGAGAAATCATACGACTGAGGTGTGCAGTAGGAACAGGACAGACAGTTCGAGGTGGAGGTAGGATCGCATCAAGTATCGGCCCTGAGCCCTTTCCTGTTTGCAGTGGTGATGGACAGGTTGAGGTCAGACAGGAGTCTCCATGGATTATGATGTTTGTGGATGATATTGTGATTTGTGGTGAGAGCGGGGAGCAGGTTGAGAAGAGTCTGGAGTGGTGGAAGGACGTGCTGGAGAGATGGGGAATGAGCGTATGTGTATGAATGAAAGGCAAGGCAGTGGATTGGTGCAGTTGCAGGGAGAAGACATTGGTAAAGGTGGATGAATTTAAGTACCTGAGTGAGGAACAAGTTGGTGAGGAAAAGACTCCAGTATATTTCAATTCAATACAATTCACTTGTATTTATACCGCACTTCAGATAATTACATCGTTCACTAATGATCCTCAACGCTGAATGTGCGACAAACAACAAACTCCATTTTGTTGTTACCAACCCAAATGAGTCATATTTGCGATTTTGTGTGTGCGCTGAACATGATGCGGACCTCTCCTGAACCTGCACTCTGTGAGTCAACAAACCCTTTCTGTCAAGTTTGAGATTGCTTCTCGTCTCAATCAGTGAATCAGCCGAGTCAGTGAGTTTGATCGGTTCTGTATGAATTCATTCAAGCTGTTGATTCCCAGCATTTGTATATTGGGTGAAAAAGGAATTCTTTAAAACACACACACACACACCCACACCCACCCCCCCCCACACACACACCCACACATATATATATATAATATATACATATATATATATATATATATATGGCTAGTTGGCCATACATTATATTTTTTGTTTTCTTGTAATCACGGCATGATTTTCTTTTGATCTCAGCAAAGCAGATGTTTGTTTTCTCGTTATCCCAATGTAAAAAAAAAAATTTCTCAAGACATACAGTAATTGTATCACGAGAAAATCTTTGATCTGTGAATATTTTTGGTGTATATTAAGCAGTACAAGATGAAGCCCGACGATGCTGCCCAATAAAGCTGCCTCTAGAACATGCTCTCATGCTCTCATATATATATATATATATATATATATATATATATATATATATATATATATATATATATATATTGTGCTTGTTAGTTAGAAAAAAGCATAGGACATGGTTCCAAGAAAGGAGTTGTGTGTGTATATATGTAATTTATATATATATATATATATATA
Source organism: Kryptopterus vitreolus (assembly GCA_030449085.1). Classification (NCBI taxonomy): domain Eukaryota; kingdom Metazoa; phylum Chordata; class Actinopteri; order Siluriformes; family Siluridae; genus Kryptopterus; species Kryptopterus vitreolus. Next base: position 4,032,894 of record JACRUU010000023.1, read on the forward strand.
TATATATAATCTCGATCAGATGAGGAGTGGCCGGAGAGCGGGAGAGGGAACGCGACGTCGGGGTCCCGATCAACGGGTGGCTTCGTCCTCCGGATCTCCATCGGCACGTAGGGGTCAGGCTCATTTCCTGCCGCAAGGCTGTGGATACTCCCAGATACCAGCCACTGCAACGGGTCATAGGTTGTTAGGTTGTTAGGTTAGGTTGTTAGTCAGGAGCCCAGACGTTCTCCGACGTCAACCGCCGTCCAACGGCCTTTCATAGAAGCCGTCTGATTAAAAGGTGCCACTCCAGCCAGTGTCTCGTTGAGGACGCCCCGCCTCTCTCTCATCCACGCTGGGTTGCGCTATGATTGCGCAATCCTTCTGGCCTTACAACGTGGCGTTAAGTTCGGAGAGCGCATGCCCATCTCAGTAGATGGGGCATATATTATATATATATATATATATATATATATAATATATATATATATATATATATATATATTATATATATATATATATATATATCTGTGTGTGTGTGTGTGTGTGTGTGTGTACAAGGGATAATCCACTGCTAATTATAATAAATTATCCCACTGCTTGCACACTGATAATAATCTAGATTATCCCAAAATCTCTCTCCATCTCACATACACTATGCTCCTGAGATACCAGTGATGCCATGATCCTGATAGAGGTCTCATTAATGAGAAACCCCTCTCTGTTTCCCTCATGAACAGCTTAAAAAAAACAGGAGATAAATACTTATAAACCATGAGAATGGCTTTGGAGTTCAACTCATACAAACAATTTAGCTGCACTGAATTAGAAATACAAATGGAACAAACGTTTGCACTCAGGGAACAGCTGATACCCTTAGCCATGCGGCTAATGAATGGATTTTCCTCTCAAGGTTTCTTCCTTATATATTCTCAGGCCGTTTTTTTCCCCTTCTATTTAGCTGCTTTGTAACAATGTCTATGGTTAGCGCTCGACATAAAGGAGGGATTTGAAGTGCAAGCCTGCCTGAATCGATAACAATAATGTTTAATCAGTTAGTTCATCTATATACAGATCTCTCGATCACACACTGAGATAAAGAACTGATTGTTGGGAAATGCTTATAAAATGTTAGTGGGGAATGTAACTATGTTACTATGGTTACAGTTATTTATAAGGCAGAGCATTAATATAGAACATCGACTTTACTGATCGCAAACTACCTGCGCGCTAAACTGTATGAACTCGCACTTTCCTTCTAGCCAATCAGAATCCAGTATTTCGACACACCGTGGCAAGTGTATTATAAAATGACATACAATGGCATTTGGATAATGTGGAGCTCCACATTAGACACATCGGGCAATTAAAACCATCCGTATGGAAACATAGCATAAAAGTGTGGTGTCCTGGTGAGTGACATTATTTAAAACACCATCATTAATTCCAAACATTTACGTGAATATTTTATTATATTGAGTTTGGTGTCCTTAATAACAAAACACACATTTGCATAAAGCCATAAAGCATTCATTTAAGGTACATTTACATTTACATTTGCGGTATTTAGCAGACGCCCTTATCCAGGGCGACGTACAGGAAGTGCTTTAGGTCTTGCTCTAAGGATAAGATTTAGTCAAGAAAGGTAAATACAAACTTAAGTACACGAGGACAGACAGTTGCCTTTTTTTTAATGGATTTCTGGACAGAACGAGATAAAAGAGAATAAAAGGAATGTTAGGATAGGGTGTTGTTGGAAGAGGTAGGTCTTCAATCGACGTTTGAATGTAGACAGTGTCTCCGTTGTTCGGACATCCAGTGGAAGTTCGTTCCACCACATCGGTGCCAGAACAGAGAAGAGCTTTAAGCTGGTCTTACCTTTTACCCTGAGAGACGGTGGAACCAGACGAGCAGTGCTAGACGCTCTCAGGCAGCGAGGTGCAGTACGGGAGGTGATGAGGTTTCGCAGGTATGAGGTACATGAGTAAACTCATTGTAATCATGTGATTCATTCATTCATTTATCTTCTACCGCTTTATCCGATCTTCCCTCGTGTCATGGGGAGTCTGTGTCTATCTCAGGCATCTATGGGCATTAAGGCAGGATACACCCTGGATGGAATGCCAAGCCATCGCAGGACACACACACACACACACACATTCACACACACATTCATACACTAGGGACAATTTTCCAAGGTGCCAATCATCCTACCATGCATGTTTTTGGACCGAGGGAAACCTGTAGAACCCGGAGAAACACGGGGAGAACATGCGGCCCTAAAAGACCCAAACGGACACAAGAGAAGCAGGCCGATCTGCGGGCAAAAGATGGGCGGACGCTGGTGAAGACTGGACGTCGGAGGAAGGCTCCCGAGCCGTGAGACTGTGGGCGTGTCCCGGCGTGAGTAAGAGGGACACACATGGAAAGAAATAAAAATGGCTCTCCACTTGGTGATCTGTTATCTGTCTCCGTCTCTTCCTGCTCAGACCCGCGTGAATCGTCCAACATCTAGTGGAACTGTCTCTAGTGGAGACGTGCGGCGCTTATTATAACGGCGTTTGTAGAAAGGAAAACGATCATATGACCAGGTGTCCAGAAACCTGTGTCCTTACTGTATATATATATATATATATATATATATATATATATATATATATATATATATATATATATATATATATCTATATATATAGTGCTGTGCTCTCTGAAACATGGTGTGTTTTGTGCGGATGTGTATATGGAGCGAAACACGGGGAAACCATGGAAACCATGGAAACCGGCAGTCCCTTGCGTGATGCAAGTTGAAAAAGCGTGGTTTCTGTGATAGACAGATAGATCACAATAAGGAAAGAAGCTCTTACGATGATGACGGCAAAACAATAATTTCATGTCTGTGTTCTGAGCGCCGAATATAAATTAAGATCAATCAGCGGCGAAATATCCGCAGCGATATCGCAAGAACGCCATGTCGTACAGATATTATTACAAGCAAGTTGCAAAGGTAAATAGTTTACCCTTTGTCTTGAGATCACCTCATTAGCATGTTAATTAGACGGAAGCGACTTTTCCCGACTCTTTTTTTTTGTATTTACGTGGCGAATCGCACAACGAGGAAACACAATTCCTCGGGTTATCGGAGCCCCGCGCTTTATCACTTAGCAAAAAGGAATAGCTGCTACGCTGTCTTATCTTTAATTAGGTGAAATTACACTGCCAGCAATCCGAGGCAAAATACTCCGGCGAGGAAAGATAATTCAAATGTACACGGGCAGGATCAAGCCTGAGATTGTGTCGCATAAGAGATGATTAAGTACAGGATTAGAGAACGCCTTTTTTTCCCTTCCCCCGTCTATTTCCTAAGGATTAGTCGTTCTGGTCAGGAAAGAGAGAGTTTAAGTCCATGGCTGAGCTCGACGCGGAAATGATGGTAACGAATCGCGTGTTAATTGTTCCGCGGTTTAAACGTCATCAGTGTTTTCTTTCGACCTTGAGTGTGTGTTGTTTTTTTTTCCTCTCTCCACCTTTTTCATCTCCCTTCGCCCGTGACACGTTTCTTTTATTGCAGCCTTCCAGCAGGAATGATGACTTAATCAGAGTGAGCATCTCGCGCTTCTCTCCATGTTGCTTTTGGTCTTGGACTGACACACAGGCTGAGGATCATCACACAGCGGGGGGAAAAAGAGAAGCAGAAATCACGTTAACATGGAAAGGGTTTCGTTTTTCGCTTCCTTGTCCTTTTGCTTTTCGCCTGGCTTTATTTGAGATCTGTATAGTGTATTTCTAATTACACATCAAAGAATTGATCAGACGGACGAATTATCGCGGCGTTTTGTTTTGTTTGTTTAGTATTTTGTGCTGCAAATTAGGCTAATTATTAAGCATATGAAGGGGTCACGGTGGATTAGTGGTTAGCACGTTCGCCTCACACCGCCAGGGTCGGGGTTCGATTCCTGTCTCGGCCATGTGTGTGTGTAGTTTGCATGTTCTCCCCGTGCCTCAGGGGGTTTTTCTCTGGGTTCTCCGGTTTCCCCCGGTCCAAAAACATGCACAGTAGGTTGATTGGCACCTTGGGAAATTGTCCCTAGTGTATGAATGTGTGTGTGTGTGAGTGTGTGTCCTGCGATGAGTTGGCATTCCATCCAGGGTGTATCCTGCCTTAATGCCCATAGACGCCTGAGATAGGCACAGGCTCCCCGTGACCCGAGGGAAGATCGGATAAAGCAGTAGAAGATGAATGAATGAATAAGGCATATGATACACCAAACCCAGCATGAACATTCTGCATTTGCAGTCATTTGCAGCAACTTTACTGTCAGTAGTGTGTATTCGGAATCGGATCAGGAAAACCGGTCAAGCTGGAACTGTGAATATGTTTTTTGCGAGCAGCGTTTACGTCTGTCGTGATCGTTAATGAATTTGCGAATCTTCATAGGCAACTGTCATGGAGCGACTGTCTGTATGCTCCATCTTTACTCTTTGTTTCCGGAAGGCTTTTTTTTCCCCTCGTGTGCTGATTCGCTAAGGTGAAGAGCCAATCGATGTTCTCGTTCTCGCCGACGCATGGCGATAATTACTTGACAAAGTTTTAAAAAGTCGACCGACCTTCGAAAACCAACATGGGGCACGGGGGTTTATGAATGTTCACCTCACACCTCCAGGGTTGCGGGTTATATTCCCGCCTCCGGTATGAGTCTGTGTGGAGTTTGCATGTTCTCCCCGTGCCTCAGGGAGTTTTTCTCCAGGTTCTCCGGTTCCGGTCCAAAAACATTGATTGGCACCTTGGAAAAATTGTCTCTACTTTTTGAATGTGTGTGTGTGTCCTGCCTTAATGCCCGAAGACGCCTGAGATACGCACAGAAGGTGAGTAAAATGTTTATGATTATTATTCGAATACTGAAAATTCACATGAATGAAAAAACAAAGCATTTTGTTGTTTAGATCTAATCACAAAAAAAAATGTTTTTTTTCTGTAAATTTCTCAATGACAACCTCCCTGTTAGAGGGCACACAATTGTATCCTTGATCCTTGTTTGATTGGTGACCCAAATCTGGTTCCACATGACAATGCCCCTGATCACAAAGCCATGAATATAACGATTAATGCAAATTGTCTTTTTAGCTGAATAAACACAATCTAGTGTACACCAGTAGCCATAGCACTCTGTAGCCCAAGACTGATTTCCCACTGAAGCTAATCAGGGATGATCCCCGGTTGGTACCTGGATGGATGACCTCCTGGGGAAACTAGGTTGCTGCTGGAATAGGTGTTAGTGACGGCCAGCAGGGGGCGCTTACCATGTGGTCTATGTGGGTCCAAGCACTTTTGACACTATCAAAAAAGCACTTTCGGATGAGACGTTAAATACGAGGTCTTGACTCTCTGTGGTCATTAAAAATCCCAGGATGTCCAAATTCACCCATTAGCCTCTGACTATCTCCTTATTGGCTTCGCTATTCAGTCTCCTCTCCACCAGTTAGCTGGTGTGTGGTGGGAGTTCTGGATCATCCAGGCCCACTGGTGAATGAACAGATCCCCTTTTCATAATGTAAAGCAATTTGAGTGTCTAAAAAAGCACTATCTAAATGTAAAGAATTACTATTCATTAAAATCTACTGGAACATCTCTCCAGATGTGTGGTGGCTAAATATAAAGGGAAAATGTGGACCGAACGTGGACGAATGCTCAAAAAGCACATAAAACATTTCCGGTTGATTCTCATATGCGCGTCTTCATCATTCCTAAAGGTTCATATTCATCTCCCGAGGAGATGAGAGACAAAGACGCTTCAGAAATAACACACTTTTCTATAAGCGCCGCGTAACGCCGGGCCACAAGCCCACGCATCTTTTTCTTACTTGTTAACAACCATCTCACTTTTGTACATTATGGCACTTCAGTCTCAAATGAGCCTCGTCTGATTGAATGAGCTCCATGTCGCACTCACATGATAATAAACTCGAGTAGTAAAAAGAAAACGTTTCTTTAAAGGGTATTTTTGTTGCATAAGGATTGCTGAGGTTCCCTCAAAAACCATTAGAAAAGACCAAAAAATAATAAATCCCAGTGCGTGTCTCCACCCGAGGTTTTCCCAGAGTGACTTGCTCCGGATAAGGGCGCTCGCTAAATGCTTGCTAAATGCCATAAATGTAACATTCCTCACACAGGATTTGGGAATGCAACGAGCTTCCCTAAAGTCCCATGCGGTAATATAGTGTGGCCAGGTTAATTTTGCTTTGTTTATGTATATTTACACACAGTCACACTTCTGCCCACCAGCTTAGTCTCTGTGTGACCCCCGGACTCATTCCCCCCCTCCTCATTTACATTTACAGCCTTTGGCAGACGCCCTTATCCAGAGCGACTTACAACTGAGCAATTGAGGGTTAAGGGCCTTGCTCAAGGGCCCACTAACCCGTGATCTTCCGGTCCAGAACCCAACACCTTAACCACTAGGCTAGCACCTCCCTGGGCTACTTATCCTCCTCCTGATCACTGAAAGAGAGGAAAGATTGATTAGATGAAGTGCACACTTCCTTCCTTCCTATGTTTTGCCGGCCTCTCCCTCCATTCACAAACTGCCGCTTGGCCACGCCCACTCTGCCACGGCCAGTAATAACAACGAAATGAAGATTCGCAAGACAGACCAGCGTTCGGAAAAAGCGAGTTGGAAATTTGAGCACTGACACGAGCGTGAAGTCACTATAAGAATTACATTTCTGATTATTATTATTATTATTATTATTATTATTAGGGAGGAGAGGAAGCAGGTAGCGCATGCCACTTAATTAATCAGGAGTGAGGCGCAGAGGCTGGGCGCCGCTCCCCACCACCGCCGCTCCCCACAACCGCCGCCATCTGCCAACACACTCGTTCCGAATTAAAATATTTACACCATGGGGGACGTAGTCATTTTATATCTCCTGTGCTGTGTGGTAATAAGCAGTGAGACTGAGCTTCCACCTCCATGCTTGTCTTCAGGACAAATTCCAACACAGCAAAAGTGCCTTCAACTCCCAATACTTACACACACACACACACACACACACACACACACACCACACACACACACACACACACACACACACACACATACATACAGAAATATCCCACCAGTTACACTTTATACAGTAACAGTTAAACACAATATATATGCCAAACATGTATAAGTGTTATTATCCAGCATTTTTTCATAGTTTTTATATTAAACAATATATATATTACGATATTATATTTACAGCATGTAGAAAAATCCTTTTATTAAAGCTGTCAATCAATTAAAATATTGAATCGCGATTAATCACGATTGAGTTAATTTGTGACTAATCGCACGCTTTTAATGTACCATAACTGAATTATTTTTGTGTTTCTAATACTGTAATATATTGTTATAATTATGTCAGTTTCTCTCAAAATCTCTAATCTTTATTAAAATTGTTGATTATTTAATATTTAATTTACTCTGGAAATTATTCTTTTAATATGCAATATTAAAATAATATTACAATTATAATTGTCTGGTGTAGGGGCACGGTGGCTTAGTGGTTAGCACGTTCGCCTCACACCGCCACGGTCCGGGTTCGATTCCCGTCTCAGTCATGTGTGTGTGGAGTTTGCATGTTCTCCCCGTGCCTCAGGGGGTTTTTCTCCTGGTTCTCCGGTTTCCCCACGGGTCCAAAAACATGCACGGTAGGTTGATTGGCATCTTGGAAAATTGTCCCTAGTGTATGAATGTGTGTGTGAATGTGTGTGTGTGTGAATGTGTTTGTGTGTGTGTGTGTGCCCTGTGATGGGTTGGCATTCCATCCAGGGTGTATCCTGCCTTAATGCCCATAGACGCCTGAGATAGGCACAGGCTCTCCGTGACCCGAGGGAAGATCGGATAGAGCGGTAGAAGATGAATGAATGAATGAATTGTCTGGTGTTTTCTGTTTTTTTTTTCTGTTTTTGTGCCCGCCCCTTTTTGGTTGCACCGCCTTTCACCTTCTTTTAGGTGGAGCCACTTATTGCTTGATGGAGACCTTGGACCAATGTAAGCACAGACCTGAGCTGAAGAGGCGGAGCATCCCATTAAAAAACAACACCCTGAAGCCCTGTCAAGGGGAGGAAGGAAAAAAGAAGAGAGCTGTTTGGGGTGTCTTTGTTTGCTTGCCGTTGTTTGCGCCGTTTAAAAGCAGTACCCCGAAGCCCTGTCAAGGGGAGGAAGGAAAAAGGAAGAGAGCTGTTTGGGGTGTCTTTGTTTGCTTCATTGTTTGCTTCATTGTTTGCTTGCAAAATAAGTTGCTAGCTTTGTTTGCTAGTCTGTTTTTTTTTTGTTTTGTTTGCTAGACTGTTTGTTGCAGGCAGCTTTTTTGTTTTCATACTAGCTCACTTGGTTTGAGAACAGTTACGAATGTTGCTAGTTGCTTCGGTTGTTTGTTCCATTGTTTGCTTGCTTGTTTGTTTCATTGTTTAGTTGCTAGCTCTGTTTGTTAATCTGTTGGTTGCTAGAAGCTTGTTTTGTGTTCACACCAGCTCACTTGGTTTGAGAACAGTTAAGAATGTGCGTGCACATTCATAATTAATTATGGCACATTATTAATCATTTGGACACCCTAGGTCAGATGGCAGGTTTCTCCCCTTGTATTTTTTTGGTTGTGTATCCGGCTAGTTGTTGCTGTTCAGGTAGCTAATCTTCCCAAAATACACCCTAGAGTAGTACCTGTTTTTTGTGTTCTTGCCAGCGTATATCTAGTATAGTCAACCTTGATTTGTGTGTTGACTTTGTTTTGTTTGTGTACACACCTTTTGACTATTAAAGGTGTCTATAGTCACCCTGGATATAATGCCAATCCATCGCAGGGCGCACACACACACACACACACACACACACATTCATTCACATACACATACTAGGGACAATTTTCCAAGGTGCCAATCAACCTACCGTGCATGTTTTTGGACCGGAGGAGGAAACCGGAGAACCCAGAGAAAAAACCCCTGAGGCACGGGGAGAACATGCAAACTCCACACACACATGGCCGAGACGGGAATCTAATGACCGGACTCCTGGAGGTGTGAGGTGAACGTTCTAACCACTAAGCCACCATGCCCCATACATATACACACATATATATATATATATATATATATATATATATATATATATATATATATATATATATATATATATATATATATATATATATATATATATATATATATTACACACACTAGGGCTGTCAATCAATTAAAATATTTTAATTGCAATTAATTTAATTGCCATTTGATTAATGTGCGATTAATCAATGTAGCATAAATGAATACTTTTTACATTTCTAATAGTCTAACTGTAACAGATGTTATAGCTATATAGATTTCTCTCAAAATCTCTCCCTGAAATAAAATGATTGATTATTTAATATTTATTTTACTCTAAAATTTGTTCTCTTAATATTAATGTCTTGTTCAGTGGTTGTTTGAAGTGTTAAATATGGGACGTGGCTCCTTTAAGAATTGTGTTCCGGTTGCTTTTCCATATAAACTGGTGATACAGTGTTTAGGTTATACAGCAGCGCACTGCATTCTCAAGGGATAAAATGCGCTTTATTGCATAATACGGATTTGGGAATGCGATGCGCTTGCGTAAGGTTCCATACGGTAATATACGCTAATGTAGTGAGGAGATCGTACCTGTTGTGAATGCGCAGCTAGTAGGTGTAATTCGGGTAATTTAGGAAGCGTGAGTGGATGCACTGAACGTTTCTTTATTTGTTTGTTCGGGATTCGTTCATTCGTCAACACAACGCAGAGTGAAGGAGTAGATCAGTTCATTTGCGTTACAGCCCTAATATATGTATTGTGGCATGCAAAAGTCTAGACACCCCTGGTCTTGTATTAATGCGAACAGATAAAGTGAAAGATCGCCAAAAGACGAAATGTATTGCAATGTTTGTTCAGGAAATATCAGTGTGTTGTTTTTGTTTTCTACAATTATAAGGGGAACACCACTCTGGGAATGGGAAGCGCTCTCAGATAACAAGATATCAGACCTTAATTAGCCTGTTTGGGTCATGGCTTGTTCACAGTCATCGTTAGGAAAGGCCAGGGGATGCAAATTTTTGATGCAAAGTATTATTAAAAAACATTTACTCCTCTCACCTCTAACATTTACTCCTCCCAACAATCAGTGGTTACATTAAGCACTTTGGAAATAAAAAGGCTTTAAGTCGATATTAAAGTGTTTTTATTATCCTAGTTTTTTTACGCCTGTAAAATCAGAGGAAGGTCAAGATAAGGTCCGGAAGACCAGGAATAATATTGGAGAGGATTGCGCGTAGGACTGCTCCTCTCTTCTCGTTTTTCTCTTCCTTTGTCTTGTTCTTTTCTCACTGTTTCTCTTTTGTTCGGTTGTTTTCTCTTCACTTTCTTCTTTCTTTCTTTCTTTTTTTCTGTTCTCCTTGGTCATTCTAAATTCTGTATTCTTTCTTTTCAGCTCTTTACATCTCATTTCTCCTCCTTTATTCTGCTTCTTTCTCTTCGGTTCTCCTTGGTTCTCTTCTCTTTCCCAGTCTTCCGCTTCCTCTTCCCCTTCTTTTCTTTTCTCTTCTATTCTCCTTGATTCTCTTACAAGTCTGTCCCCCTCTTATCTTCCATTCTACTCTCTTCTCATTTTTGTCTTCCTTTTTCTTGTTCTTTTCTTGCTGTTTCTTCTTTGGTTCTGTTGTTTTCTCTTCACTTTCTTCTTTGTTTTTTTCTATTCTCCTTCTTCATCCTAAATTCTGTGTTCTTTTTCTTTCAGCTCTTTTCATCTTATCTCTTCATCTTTGTTCCCCCTTTTCTCTTCTATTCTCGTTGGTTCTCTTCCAAGCTTTTCTTATAAGGAGTTTTTTGTTCTTTTTCCTTCCTCTTGGCTTCTACATTGTTCGGTTGTTTTCTCTTTCCTTTTTTCTTTGTTGTGTTTATTTTTCTCCTTCTGTTCTCTTTGGTCATCTTCTTTTTAATCTTTTTCTTTTTTCCACTGTTCTAATTTTTGCCTTTCTTTCTCTGTTGTTTTCTCCATCCTTTTCTTTGTTTTTTTTCTCCTAAAGGTTCTCCTAAATATTGTTTACTTTTCCTTTCAGCTCTTCATCTCTCCTTTATTCTACTTTTTGTCTTCTGTTCTTCTTGGTTCTCTTTTCCTCTCTTCTGCTTCCTTTTCTCTTTGATTCTTCTTGGTTCTCTTCCAAACTTTTCTTATATTGAGTTTCTTTTTCTTCTCTTACTTATCCCCTCATTTCATTTTTGTCTTCCTTTGTCTTGTTCTTTCTCTCTCTCTCTCTCTCTCTCTCTCTCTCTCTCTCCTTTGTTCCGTAGTTTTCTCTTCACTTTTTTTCTGTTCTTTTTTTCTGTTCTTGTTCTGTATTCTTTTCTTTCAGCTCTTTTCATCTCATCTCGTCTCCTTTATTCTGCTTTTTTCTCTTCTATTCTCCTTGGTTCTGTTCCAATCTCTTATCTTTTCTCTCCCTTTCTCCTCTCTTCTCATTGTTGTCTTTCTCTCGGCTTCTCCTTTGTTCAGTTGTTTTCCCTTCATTTTTTTCTTTGTTCTGTTTTTTTTCTGTCCTCCCTGTTTATCATATATTCTGTATTCTTTTCATCTAATCTCTCCTTCTTTGTTTTCCTTTATTTTATCTTCTTCTCCTTTGTTCTTCTCTATTCTGTCGAAAAAGGGAAATCAAATGAAAAGGTGTCTTTTCATGATCGTTTTTATTTTGAAGATTTTTTTGGACCCCGGCTCGTTCCAGGTCATTTTTGCACATGGATGTGTAAAACGATTAGGCGACGTGTTTTGTAAGCTGTCGTTAATGTGTTTCTCCGGAACGGAAAACGTCGTCACCAAACACAATGCAAAAGAACGAGTGAAACCCCACGATTCGAGTGAAACCCAGAAATCTGCAAAGCGTCTGCTCCTTATTATCGCCCTGTCCTGCACTGGGAGGAGGTGAAAACACGGAAGGAGTCTACAGGAAGTCGTTCTCACCTCGGTCGGTGTTGATGGAGTTGGATTTCGCTTTCGGAGACGATCCCGAGCTTTTTTAACGAGGTGATTAAAAAAAGTTCCCGAGCGTAAAGTCATTAAAGAAAAATTGAACAAGGGCTCGGAAACGCACCTCAATTCTGCTCAGTTCTGTTATTATTATTATTATTATTATTATTATTATCATCTTCCATTCAGTTCCTTTCCACCTGGTTCTCCTCTATTCCTTTTTTCTTTCTTTCTCTTTTGTACTTTTATTTTCTCTTGTATTCTTCGAACCTCTTCTCATCTTGTCTTCTCTTGCCCTTCATTTTCTTTTCCCCTTCTCTCTTCTCTTCTATTTTCATTGGTTCTATTCTTCCCTTTACTTCTCTTCTTTTTGTCTTCTCTTGCCCCCACCACTTTTTGGTTCACTTCTATTTGGTTCTGTTCTTTACTTTTCTCCTCTGTTCTCATCCGTTCCGTTCATTTCTCCTTCATTTTTTTTCTCTTCGTCTCTTTGCTTCTCCTTTGATCTTTTCTTTCGGAGACGTCTGTCATATTTCCAGTGAAGATCTTTATTTATTTTGAGAGATAAGATGAACTTCTGTTCTCTTGAGTCTCCATGCCGCATGTCTCTCTTCTTTTCTCTTTATTCGTCTTTTCTTAATTCCTCTTCTCTTTTCTTCATTTATATCCTCATCTTCCTGTTTATGTTCTTGTATTCTTTTCTACTTCATTCTTTCTCTTCACTTTCCTTCTCTAATGTGTGTGTATGTGTATGTGTATTATTTTATTTGCTCCTAGGTTCTCTTTACCTGTCTTCTGTTTTGTTTTTCCTTATACTCGTTTCTTCTTTTATTTTCTCCTCTCTCCACAACACACACATACGTAAATATGTACATGCATACATGTGTGTGTGTGTGTGTGTGTATAAAACCTCCTGACATTCAGATTAAGGACAATACGATTAAGGTTTAGGTCTCGTACATTTGGCTGATACCCTTATCCCCTTATTCAACTGAGCAACTATGCACTTAAGGGCCTCGCACAAGGGCCCAGGAGTGACAGCTTGGTGTGGCTGGAATGTTACCTCAGGAAATTCTTATCAAAAAGTCCAACCCGTTTACCACTAATGTGCTAAAAATCTGTGAATGCTAAATCTTGTGCTACAGGTGTTTTTGTGTTGAAAGGTAGAGGTAGTATCTTAGTGATTGAGCTTCTGGATTACTGATCAGAAGGTTGGGAGGTCAAGCTCCAGTGTCGTCCAATTAGGGCGCATTTTCCATCTCATTTGGCCTTTTATAGGAGCAGCGAGATTGAAGATTATGAGGATCTGCCGCTCTCGGATGAGTTCCAGCAGTGTCTCGTTAAGGACGGCCCACCTCCTTATTGTCCACGCGGCCCTGCCATTGAGCCCTGCTGGTGGCTGAATTCGGAGCGATTGCCCAATCGGGTAGATGATGCGGAAGCCCATCGTGAAACACTTTATAATATTCTGTACGAAACGATAAACTCTCACTGATCATCGAATCAACCCCAAAACCCCGATCCTGGAATACAGTCTGGGATACACCAACCTGGTGTATTTAGCAACCTGGTGCCGCCTTGTTTTGCTTTGTGTAAAATCGTACAGGAGGAGAAAAAGGAGCATCAAAGCTGTGGGATTTCAGTGTGATTATGTTGAGGGTTCATTCACGTCTTGTGTTAATTCAGAAGGATGTGACTCAAGGAGGCTGGAGAGAGCAGCTGGGCGGCCATATGCAGGCGCTGGGACGTACATCGCTGCCTTTTTGCCGCATCTGTCGCCCCGGAGAACTCGAGGCGGCGGGGCATTAACGTCAAAGGAAAAAAAAGGTTTAAAGTGAGACCTGATGACTTTATATTTATATTTACATTTGCAATTATGGAACTTCTCAACAGCGACTTACTCACAGAGAGGTTGAGGGTTAAGGGACTTACCCAAGGGCCCATCAATCCCATCTTGGTGATGCTGGGATTTGATCTTGTAACCTCCTGATGCACAAACATCAAAAAATTAAACAATTCCTGATTTAGTTTGTTTGTTAGGTAATTTGTTATTTATTTGTGTTGTTTGTATATTGTGTTATTTGTATACACACACATCGAGACACATTTGTTTTATATATATATATATATATAACAAATGTGTGTGAGGTGTGCTATTACTTTCATAAGGAATCGTCCCTCGGAATTCCGAACCCGGGTCCAAAAAGCGGGAATTTTTTCCCATCGAAAATGAATAGGGTTGAAATTTCGTGCCTCACAGTTCGGCCTGTGAGCGACCGACATGCACATATGGCAAATCCACTCGTAGGGTGTCCAGAGTGGATCACCATCATATACCTCGCGAATCCCACACCTGTTCGGAATTTCGGGAAATCCGCGACATTTCGACCCCATAGAGAATGAATGGAGAAATTTGACGCTCTGCAGTTCGGCCCGTATTCGCCCGACGTGCACATTTGACATATCCACTCATAGGTGAGATGGAGTAGGTCATATGAACACTCTTGAACATCGGACCCACTCGGAATTCCGGGAATTCTTTGCGTTGTTCCTGCCCATACAAATGAATGGGGGACATATTGACAATCCCCTATTTGGCCGTATCGACATATCCACTCATCCGTGTCGGCAAGGACATTGCACTGATATGACACTCTGTCTGAAAAAACACAGGGAATTATGGTTAATCGGAGCAAATGCGTTTTTTTTGGCCCAGGGTGAATTTTTACCATAGAAAATGAATACCAACTCTAAATATTAAACAGACCAGGCTCTAAGGTGCCGCGCGCGGCGCCGAGGTTTGCATCGGCAAGCATCACTCGCATTCTATGCAGGAAATGTCCATGTCTACTTCTTTTTTCTACTTCTGTACAATAAAATGGACGTAGATATAGCAAAATATTATGGTTACCCCATAATCGCATTTCCTCATTTCCCATCAGCCACTGCGCCCCCGTGTTGTGCATTTTTTTGTGCACCTGTTCTCAATTCAAGGTCATTAGCACTTACGTGTATGTTGCTTTCACACCGTTTCTCACTTTTCATTTCAGTTGTCACGGTTTTGTTGATTTTTTTCATGTCATTCCTTTGTTAAGTATATTTGAACTTGCATCTGCGACACTATGATATCAACGTAAATAGATCCGGATTGTGGAACAAGTGGAGTCTGACAAGTAAAAAAAAAAAGAATATTATTGCACTATAATTGACCCAGTTTAAGTTTTTCTATGGCGCTCTTTACATTGTTTACATTACAAAATACAGAAACTCTAAAGCTAAAATCCAAGGGGGAACGGTGGCTTAGTGGTTAGCACGTTCGCCCCACACCGGTCCGGGTTCGATTCCCGTCTCGGCCATGTGTGTGTGGAGTTTGCATGTTCTCCCCGTGCCTCAGGGGGTTTTTCTCTGGGCTCTCCGGTTTCCTCCCCGGTCCAAAAACATGGACGGTAGGTTGATTGGCACCTTGGAAAATTGTCCCTAGTGTATGAATGTGTGTGTGTCCTGCAATGGGTTGGAATTCCATCCAGGGTGTATCCTGCCTTAATGCCAATAGACACCTGAGATAGGTACAGGCTCCCCGTGACCCGAGGGAAGATCAGATAAAGCGGTAGAAGATGAATGAATAAAGCTAAAATCCTTCATTACCTGCCTGTGTTAGGTAATATTCTAAATTACTTATTAAGGTTAGTCTAAGATGAGAAATTCCCTCTGACAATATATTTTGGATATCTTTCATACACGTCCTGATGTCTGATTATTTCCAAAACAAGTGTTTGCATTGTTTTATTTTTTGTATTATTTATAATCAAACACGCAATGAGGACGTTCCCTTTCAATCTGGTTCCCATCCTCATATCACCACTGGATTATTTATCAAGGATAAACAACTGTAGATAGTATTGTAGCATTCTATTATACAACCAACAACCTCTTTTATTTTGCACAGAGATCATTGAAAAAAACCCTACGGAAATAAACTCAACTGAATCTGATCTCTGACCGTAACAATATTGAACCCTCTTGATTTTGAACGCGGACTTTTCTTGAGTCACCCTTTGAGGCTGAACGAGCACTCACTTCAAAACATCTACCCAGAATAGTGGAGCTTATTACTAGGGCTGTCAGTAGATTCAAATATTTAATCGTGACTAATCACACGATTGCCACGAGTTAACGTGATTAATCGCACACTAATCATGCATTTTCTATGTACCATAAATGAATACTTTTCATGTTTCTAATACTCTAAGTGTAACAGATGTTATACATTTCTCTCAAAATCTCTCCCTTTAATTAAATAATGATTCTTTTAATAGTAATGTAATTAACTATATTAACTAAATAACTAATTTCTTGTTCATTTCAATGTTAATTTTATCTTAATTTTATAAATATATTAAAATATATGTTTAATACTAATTTAATTAATTAATTAATAAACTAATTTCGTTTTTTTTTTTACCCAATTTTATCTGTTGTAGTTGTCAAATATAGTGCGTGGCTCCTTTAAGAATTACGTTCCAGTTTTGGTTGCTTTCCATATAAACTGGTGATACGTTTAGGTTCCATACGCTAATATAGTGAGGAGCTCATACCTCTTGTGAATGCGCAGCTAGGTGGCGTAATTTGGGGAAATTTAGGAAGAGTGAGTGGTTGCACAATGTTTTTTGTTTATAAAACACACCTATTAACATTACAAATGGTAATCACAGCTGAGGAAAGATCAATGCTGAAGGAAACGGACCAAACTTGTTCTTTGTTGTCTTTGTTGTTCTTTGGTTTCGTTCATTCGCCAAACACAGAATTTGTGTTAACTCATTATTAACGCTTTAACTTTGACAGCCCTACTTATTAGTAATGGTTGCCTGGCAAACTTTTTCCCTTTATAGTGTACATTCTGATAGCGCCTCATTAGGTCAGAGATTGCTGAATACTCTCAATTACAAACCTTGTAGGAAAGAAAGAGGCTATTTTTAATAGAAGTTCTCATTTAAGTACTGCTGAAAAAGGCAGGATTTTAGACCTCATTAGAAGACTGCTAATGACTCAGCTCTTTGGCCATCAAATGGAATTTAATTCCACCACTGAGGCGCCAAGGGTACCTACCCAGTTTACCACAACAGGGTGCAATATCAGGGTGCAAGGTCCTAGGGTACAAACCAACAGTGTAAGCTAGAGACCCACGACTCAGCAAAAAATTATTTTGTCCCGCTTCCGGGGACAAGTTGGCTTGGTGGTTAGCACGTTCGCTTCACACCTTCAGGGTCGGGGTTCGATTCCCGCCTACATGTTTTCCGTGTACCCTGCGAGCTGGAGGGACGAGTCGAGCAGTGATTGAGGTCTGAAAGAGACATGGTGGAGTGTGGGGTGAGATAAGTGCTGTGAGGTAGGCGGGATGATTGGTAACTCAGGAGAAGCATGTATAGCTTGACATAAAGCTTGTTTATAATAAATGCATCGCTTGTGTCAAGCTATATATTCCTCTCCACTCCTCTACTTGCCTGCTCCCACCATCTGTCACAGTACAAGGAAAGCATGCTCTAAGACTCTGCTTTGTTCTGGCACCTCGTCGGTGGAGTGAATTTCCACCTGATGTCTGAACAGTCACTAGCAGTCTTCACATGAGCTCTAAAGACGTAGCCCTTCCAGCACCACCGAGAATAGGCAGTCGTCTAGGCCCCAAAATGGTGGGGTTGGGGGGGGGGGGGGACCATTGAGCGCCCCTTCCTCTACCGTCACCCTTGCTCCTAGCCCATTTAAATTAATTGACCTGTTTATTATATAGAATTTGTTTACATACTTGAATATAGGCAATATTGCTATGCATCCAATGTGCAATGGGAAGCAACAGGAACCTCACCTAGGGTGCCAAAATAAAGGCTTGCAATACTAATGCCTTCCAGGGTACAGTTAGATTTAACTGTATGGCATTTGGAAGATTTCCTTATTTAGGACTCCATCATCAGTGCACACCGTGCCCTGTGGGTCCCCCATGTCCCGCACTGTACCTTTGAGTGCAGTCAGTTCCATGTCCGAATCGGCATTTAATGCGTTTTCACTGATTGTAAATCAGCCCTAATTGTGGACAAATCATCACACAGTGCCGCACGGAGTTCGGTTTTAAATACATCCACGATGTCTTGTTTTAACGAGCTTAGCAATTCTCGTTTCAAAGATCCCGCATCAACAACCTGCACGGCTTCACTCTGAGTTTTGCTATTGTGAGATGAGTCCAAGGCCGCTGCCTTTGTAGCAGACCTCAGTCGGAGAGGGTTTTAGGGTTTTTGCCGGCCGTAATAAAATGTCCGGATCGTGAATACGGCTTGCAGAATACAAACTCGTTTTAAAAGAAAGTAAACGTTACACAAAGAAATAAACATTTAAGACGGAATCTGCAGGAGTGGCTAATCAAACAGGCTACTAGATTGGCTTCTCAGGCCAGATTTCCTTATCCAAAGCGACGTACATTTATTTTATCCATCCAGCTGAACAGACCTTGCTCAGTGGCCCTGGCGTGGCAGCTTCATCTGACTGGAAACTGAACTCACAACCTTCTGATCTATCAGGATACAACTCTAGAGTACACACCCAGGGAACAAACCCATGGTACAAGCCCAGGGAACTTACCCAGTGTACCCCAACAGGGTCCAATTTCAGGGTGCAGTCCTTGGGTTCCAACCAACAGTACTAGCTAGAGAACCACTCACTCCCACAAAAATGTATGTTCTTTTGTCCCGCCCCCAGCTCATGCGTAGATATGTTATTTATTTTGTTCCGCTCTCGTCCGGAAAAATCCAGAGAGTAAAATGTATGAAGTAGTTTTATTGTCAGGGTATGACTGTTTCTTCCTGCTATACTCTTCTTCATATAGTCTTACTTACTTCCATTTTGAATAAAAATAAAAAGAAAATATTTATAGCACCTCTGTCCTGCACTTCAGACATGTTTCATCGTTGTGCTCTAGCAGTCTTCTGCACATGAACTATATGAGAGTTCACTTCCGACCTTGTGCCTGTATGCCATTTTATTTCTTTTTGCAGTAGATACATAACCATTTATTTTTATTTTATATATATATATATATATATATCTATAGGTCTATATCTATATCGTATATATATATATTATACTATATATATATATATATATATATATATATATATATATATATATATATATCCTGTGTCACACTCATTTGCGTTGAGGTGCAGGTCACTAGTACAAGCCCAGGATAAAAGTCCTTACATTACATGTATGGCATTTGGGAGATGCCCTTATCGAAAACAACTTGCATCTAAGCAGTTAAAGGACCTCTAGTGGCAGCTGGGGTGATGGCAGGAGTTGATCCTGCGATCTTCCGATCCAACAGGACCACTGAACTCCCACCTCCCAGGGTACACCGGGCTTTATTTCAAATGAGCTGATCAAGGTTTTTCCTCCTTTTAAACAGCAAATCCTACAAATGATTTTCCATTACAAAGTTGAGCAAAACTTTTGCGATATTTTCTACGTCGATTAAAAAACTGTTGCGTAATGACGGCATTTCCATTAACCATATCATAGGACTAGGGGCACGGTGGCGTAGTGGTTAGCACGTTCGCCTCACACCACCAGGATCCGGGTTCGATTTCCGTCTCGGCCATGTGTGTGTGGAGTTTGCATGTTCTCCCCGTGACTCAGGGGGGTTTTCTCCGGGTTCTCCGGTTTCCTCCCTTTTCCCCCCCGTCCAAAAACATGCACAGTAGGTTGATTGGCACCTTGAAAAATTGTCCCTAGTGTATGAATGTGTGTGTGAATGTGTGTGTGTGTGCCCTGCGATGGGTTGGCATTCCATCCACGATGTATCCTGCCTTAATGCCCATAGACGCCTGAGATAGGCACAGGCTCCCCGTGACCCGAGGGAAGATCGGATAAAGCGGTAGAAAATGAATGAATATCATAGGACTAAAACTCGTCCCCTTGCTAGAAGTCATTGAAAAAAATGACGACGGATATCGGCAGGCTTATTTATATCACAGATATTATTTTTAATCTGAGACGTAAACGTGTTATACAAAGTTAATGCCATTAAATCCGGTATTCCTGATTTTTTTTTTTGTCTTTAATTAGTTTAATAAATACCTCCGTCTCTTCTTCGGTCCACACATACCATCGCCATCGTTAAAGAACGATCATATGACTGTTCACGTGTATATCATGTGACCTATCATGTGAAAAAATCCCATTACAGTTTTGCGAGCTATTTCTTTTTCGCACCGTCTAAAAAAACAATCTTGTGTGAGCGATACTTTTTGCGATACGTGTTTGCGAATTGGACGCGTTTCCATTAGACGTATTTTCAATGCTAAATCGTGCATATTGCCGACACTAAAGGAAAAGTGTCTCTACAATCCAGTCTTTTAATAAACTTTTAATTCTAGCCCAAATCCAGAATTCTTGCTAAGTTATATGTGATGTTCTAGAGATGAGCTGAGCTCATTTTTACACATTTATTCATCTCTCCATTTACGTCTCTTAATTCACTCCAATATTCAACTTTCGGTTGGGCCACAAAGTCCAGCTGCATTGCTTAATCCCTTATATCTTGCAGCAGCCCTGAAACATTCGCCTGGTGCACTTCATCACTCCCCATCTGTGAGCATCCTTGGCGCGAGCAGCGAGTCGCGCAGTCGTTAGAGCGATCGCGGCGTCGTTAGCGCCGCCGCTGATGACTGCTTCTGAGCTTTACTTAATGTAACCACGGACCATCCACTTAAAACAGCCAGATGGTGCTGAGCGTGTTTTGTTTTTTTTGCTCGTCTTCGCTGAGACTCAGACTTGGCAGTCAGTGTCAGGTTAGAAAGGAGAACGAACTAACTGCTGCGATTGCTTATTAGTTACACCCTGCAACCCAGATGTTTATGTTCACTGGGCGAATATCTGTGCAGCTACAGGAAATAAATATGACTATGATTTCATGAAACCCATAGACTTTGCTTTATCTTTTTGAAGAAAATACTTCTTATTGCATGTCAAAAAAAGTGCTGCACATGTACTAGCTTTACTGTAAGCGTTCTTGTGCATCGTCAGTGTAGCATGTACAATCGCAGCATCTGTTTCCAGACATGCTAATGCATTTCCATTTCCATGGATACACTCCACACACAACAAAATTCACAAATGACAAACAAAAACACCCAAATGAGAATGGGGATTCTCTGGTGAGTCTGGTTCTTCTCAAGTCTTCTTCCCGTTACCGTCTCAGGGAGTTTTTCGTCGTCTCGCTCAACAAGGAACAATCAGAGAACAAACTGATTTTCACTTCATTCATTCATTCATGATTGGCACCTTGGAAAATTGTCCCCAGTATATGAATGTGTGTGTGAATGTGAGTGTGTGTGTGTCCTGCGATGGGTTGGCATTCCATCCAGGGTGTATCCTGCCTTAATGCCGATAGACGCCTGAGATTTTCATTTCCACACACTATAAATAGTGCGATATGTAAAGTCGCTTTGTGACGATGTCAGTTGTAAAAATCGCTCTACAAATAAAACTGAATTGTATTGAACGTTTAAAGCGGACGTCGTTATCCAGAGCGATGTACAAAATGTGTTTGGGAAGGAAAATAACGCCAAAAAACATATTTGTTTTTGGCGCGCGTTTTATATTTACAGCAATTTTATGAACTGTGTGTTCCCGTATCATTTTAATTCATGTACAAACATGTGAAGAAACATCAGGCTCTTGTTTTGGCTGAGGTAAACATTTGTAGTGGCCAAAATGAACAACCGCCTTTTTCCTTAACATCTACATTGACAGTTAAGGGCCTTGCTCAAGGGCCCACTTGTGGCAGCTTGGTGGTGGGGTTTGGACCCATGATCTTCCGGTCCATAGTCCAACACCTTAACCACTGGGCTACAACCTCACCTTCCTACCTAACATCTCTCTTCCTTACCTCTGCTTTCTTCATTTTTCCTAACTTTTTTTCCCCGTTTCTTTTTCTCACCTACACTTTCCCTCCTCTCCACTTTTCTTAATCTTCCCTTTCCATGACCTTTCCTTCCCCCCACCGTCCCTCTCCCTCACCCTGTGTACAGTAATATGGTGTTTCTTTTTGTTGCACCTTTTTCCTCAGAGAGCTTTTTGTTTGTTTCACAGTGAGGTGAACGGTGGCTTAGTGGTTATCAGTGTAGGGAAGGTTACTTCGTAAATGTAATAGGTTACAGATTATAAATGGCCCTATTCAAAATGTAATAAGTAGTGTAAGTTTTCAGTGACTTTACACAAGTAAAGTAACTGATTGCATTTGATTACTTTTTAATTACTTTCATTTGTCCACTAGGTGGCGCCCAATGAAATTAACATTAATGGGATTTGTAACCTTTAACATTTTCAAAAGTAACTGTAATTTAATTACACGATTTTTTTTTCTCAGTAACTGTAACGAATTACTGTTACTTTTATTTTGTAATTAAATTACGTAACCCTGTTACATGTAACTGGGAGGGCACGGTGGCTTAGTGGTTAGGACGTTCGCTTCACACCGTCAGGGTCCGTGTTCGAGTCGCGTCTCGGCCATGTGAGTGTGGAGTTTGCATGTTCTCCCCGTGCCTCAGGGGTTTTTTCTCCGGGTTCTCCGGTTTCCTCCCCGGTCCAAAAACATGCACAATAGGTTGATTGGCACCTCGGATAATTGTCCCTAGTGTCTGAATGTGTGTGTGTGTGTGTGTGTGTGTGTGTGCGCCCTGCGACGGGTTGCGCATTCCATCCAGGGTGTATCCTGCCTTAATGCCCATAGACGCCTGAGATAGACACAGATTCCCCGTGACCCGAGGGAAGATCAGATATAGCGGTAGAAGATGAATGAATGAATGAATGTTACATGTAACTAGTTACTGCCCAACACTGGTGGTTTAGCATGTTCGCCTCACACCTCCAGGGTCAGGGTTCGATTCCCGCCTCCGGGAATCGGTGTGTGTGTGGAGTTTGCATGTTCTTCCCGTGCCTCAGGATGGGGTTTTCTCGGGGTTGTCCCGTTTTCTCCCTAGTCCAGAAACATGTACTGTAGGTTGATTGGCACCTTCAATCAATGTGTGTGTGTGCGCCCTGACATGGATTGGCATTCCATACATGGTATGTCCTTCCTCGATACCCAAAGATGCTGGAGATAGGCACAGGCTCCCCGCGACCCGAGAGAGAAGTCGATAAAGATGAAGATGAATGAATGAATGAATGAATGAATGTTTCACAGTGTACTGTACTGTATATGTTTGGAGTAACAATAAATACCCACTTGACTCCCATGACATTCAATGACCTTCCCATCACTTTCTGTAACATTCTCTTTCACACACATTCAGACCCCCTTGGCCTTGGCTGAGCTGGCAGCAACAAGTATATCTGTGTTTGAAGGCACAGATTCATGAGCATGTTTAATCTAAACTAATAGTCTGTCTATAAGTACACTTTTAGATAATGCTGTATTAAAAGCCTGTGCAGCTGAAGTGAGCTCAAAAAAGGTCTCATCTATCATTAATGAGTCCTGGCTGAGCAGTACACATGGACATATTAAAAGTTTATAATTGTGGTGACTAATGGATCTGCCATGAATGCAGTCGGAGTAGTGCATCATTAAAGCAAAGATGTCAGAAGCTGTGACTCTGGACTTGGAGAGATGTTGCACATTGTGTGTGTGTGTGTGTGTGTGTGTGTGTGTGTATGTGTGTGTGTGCTCTGAATGATGTAAAAATAGACACAAAAACGCTGGATATGGTCTCGTAGCTAGGCCCAGAAGCAAGGCTGATTGGTTGGAAGACATGCATTTATAGTAGGAATACAAAATTACGTATGTATTTATTTATTTATTTATTTATTTAAACTCATCTTTATCATAGATATATTTCAAAAGTTGATAATTGTTAGAGAAAATGTTTAGTTGGAGAATGTTGTAGCATTAATTGTAATGTAATATTGCAATGTTTATATTGTAAAAATTAATATTGTATTGCATTAATATTGTAATGTTGATTTGACAATCTATCTCTGTGTCTTATTATTGCTCCAAGCACTACAGGATTTAAAAAAATGCTTTTTATTCCTAAACATAATTTTTTTAACATTTTAATGTTATTTAGGGATTTTTTTAGGAATGAGATTAGACAGGTTGAATGTTTTAGTGTTTTTCAATCTGCTCTTCAACCGTGCTTTTTTTTAGGTTTAGGTTATTTTTCTGTATCTGTGTTTATGTTGATTTTAGGTCTGTCAAAGATCTCTTTAATGCCACTAATGTTATTAACGCAGTGTGCATTACTATGTGAATGATCTGCTTTTTCACTCTGCGTCTCAAAAAGAACTAAGAAAGAACCACTCACGTGCATCCACTCACGCTTCCTAAATTTCCCTGAATTACATCTACTAGCTGCACATTCACAACAGGTACGATCTCCTCACTATATTAGCGTATATTACCGTATGGAACCTTACGCAAGCGCATCGCATTCCCAAATCCGTATTACGCAATAAAGCTCATTTTTCTTTTGTGAATGCAATAAAGCGCTTCCGTATAACCTAAACACCGTATCACCGGTTTATATAGAAAAGCAACCGGAACAGAATTCTTAAAGGAGCCACGTCCCATATTTTACACTTAAAACAAACACTAAACAGGTAACATTGAAATCAACAAGAAATTAATATTAAAAGAAGAATTTCCAGAGGGAGGGGCACGGTGGCTTAGTGGCCGGGGTTCGATTCCATCCTTGGCCATGTGCGTGTGGAGTTTGCTGTTGGAGCATGTTCTTCCCGTGCCTCAGGGGGTTTTTCTCTGGTTTTTCCAGTTTCCTCCCGGTCCAAAAACATGCACGGTTGGTTGATTGGCACCTTGGAAAATTGTCCCTAGTGTGTGAATGTGTGTGTGTGTGTGTGTGTGTGTGTGTGTGTCCTGCGATGGGTTGGCATTCTATCCAGGGTGTATCCTGCCTTAATGCCCATAGACGCCTGAGATAGACACAGACTCCCCGTGACCCGAGGGAAGATCGGATATAACGGTAGAAGATGAATGAATGAATGAATGAATTTCCAGAGTAAAATAAATAATCAATCATTTTATTATGGGAGAGATTTCGAGAGTAATGTATATAATTATAGCATCTTTACCCTGTGTAAACTTGTTACTGACCTATGCCCGTCCCGACCTCACGTTTTGCCTGTCCCTTCTAAACCTTCTACTATTGTTGTAAATACTCTTGGCATAATTACCCGTCAATATTGTGTGTTGTTTTGTGTAATGGTGTGGCTGCTTTTTTTGTTGGGGTCTGAGTTTGGTCAGGTAAAAGTATTCCTTTTGTTTGTTGTGTAGGCCTTGGCGTTCACTGCTGAAGCTTCACCCGGTCACTGTGTATATCTTGATACACTTTCTGTTTAAGATATGTTTGAGTCCCATTCCTCCACTAATATGACACCAGATACACTCACATCTTCCACCCAGTGCCTTATTCACACTGTACGCCCCTAACAAGAGAGTGGGACATAACAGGAAGTGAAACGTGTATTCTTCAGTACAGAACAGGAGGAGCATTTGCGATGGCTTTTGCCAAACTTCCACCAATCTTACTAGATTGGTAAATTAAAAAAATTGGCCAATTAATGCTTTCAAGATCAAACCTTAATGACGGTATTGTCAGTGAGTGGGGGGATGCAGGATGCAAACACAGGCAGTAAGAAAGGCAGAGTTCAATTAATGATGGAGCAATAATTATAATTCAATAATGACAGAGCAATGGGGCGGGCAAAAACACATCCAAAATACAGTCCAATAATCAGGCCCAGTAACATAGGCAGGCAATAACACATCCAAGATCAGTCCAAGGAAAGACAACAGGCAAACAGAGCAGAGAGGGAAAAGACAAAAGGAAAAACCTAAACAGTCCAAAAATCCAAAAGAACCGAGAACCAAACCAAACAGGAATCAAGGAGTCAGGGAACAGAGCAGGCAAGGTAGCCAGAGTAATCTCAGGCGGCGGAAATCCAGCGAGATAATCCGGCGACGAGTTATTGTCCCTGATCTCCTTAAATAGTGAGCCACACGGGAAAGATGGAAAGATGTCTGGAAGTGTGGGCAGCGTGCTCCGGACAGTGTGATCCTGACAAGGTATTTTTTAATGGTAAAGGCACTGGAATAATGATCAGAAGATCAGAAGGTCAAACCCTGACACTATCAATATGCAAATGACGAGTCTTTGGGCAAAAAAAAAGGCATTTTCTCGTTAGAGGAACGGGTCAAGCAAAATGAGGTCAGTGTAAATGCTGTCAGGTGTACGCTAATTTGCCCCCGGCGTGAACGAGTGTAAGAGCTGGCATCTCATACAGGGCGTATTCACGTATATCTCATCCCATCCGGAGATCCTGGGACCGGATCCAGCATCACCCTGACCAGGAAACATTCGCTTTACTACAGATGAGTAATGAATGTACTCATCTCCTTAGGATATAGATTTCGGTCCACACACAAAATGAGTTTATGTGTGTGAAAACAAACTCGTCTCGGATTACTAATAGAGACATTTCCTGAGTACATTGTAATATTCTCAGTGTGTGTGTGTGTGTGTGTGTGTGTGTGT
Organism: Kryptopterus vitreolus; assembly: GCA_030449085.1. NCBI lineage: Eukaryota > Metazoa > Chordata > Actinopteri > Siluriformes > Siluridae > Kryptopterus > Kryptopterus vitreolus. The sequence continues at coordinate 4,059,475 of JACRUU010000023.1, forward strand.
GTGTGTGTGTGTGTGTGTGTGTGTGTGTGTGTGAGAAAGAAAGGAATCTCAGGAGAGGTGTCCAGAATGGCATACAGATCAGCAAGGTTCATTGATCGAGGCCTCGAGGGTGATAATGAGTTTGGTGTACCGTCTACCTTCCCTAAACCTGATCGTGCTCGTCCTTTTCACCATTCTCACAGCCTCTAATTAATCTCGAACAACGCCATCGATTTCTCATTCGCTACAATTGCCAGGTGCACTTTGAGACGTCCGCTAACAGGATCGACAACTCTTTCCTCTTCTCGTTCCGCTCTTCCTCCTGGGCCTTAGCATCACTCAGGGCAAAACTGAACTGCACTCGACTCAAGTGTTGTTTTTGTTGTTGCTAAATGTCATTATTTAAAAGCAGCCGCCGAGAGGGGAGAAAAAAAGGACTATTAATGATTTGAAGTGCGAGATACAGAGTTTTTAAGTCTGCACTGAGATTGTCGGTGGAATTCCTCCCCTTTTAATACTTTCAATAGCTGCCAGGAAGCTAATTCTGTTTTACCGCAACGTCGAGCGCCAGGCACACTGGGCTTTTCTCGTCACTAAATTACCTGTGTGGTGATTCTTAGAGAAAATGCTGCGTTTCGATTGTGTGAGTTTATTCTGCTGGTTTGTCCTCAGAGATACCGCAGACCGTATCAATGTTTTTTTTCCACTTGGCTTACACTGTAACGGAGAAAAAGGAATTTTATTATACTACTCAAATCAAATTACCTAAACAAGCATAGATCATTTTTTGCATTTTTTTTATATTGTATTTTTGCATAATACTATATGTATATGTATATATATAAACACACACACACACAGTGATATCTCTATTGGGAAAGTAATTAGCACATTCCTCTAGAAGGCGCTCCAGGTGAACGTGACGGAAACTGAAGGAAGTGCCGCTAACTGACGTCAAATTCCCGACGAAACATCCAACGTTAGCTGAAGGTGACGTGTGTGTGTGTATATATGTATGTATATATGTATGGTGTGTATATATATGTATATATATATATATATATATATATATATATATATATATATATATATATATATATATATATATATATATATATATATATATATATATATACACATACACACACACTTTTCATGTTTCTAATACTCAGATGTTATAATTGTATCCATTTCTCTCTCAAAATCTCTCCCTATAATAAACATATTGATTATTTCATATTTATTCATTATTCAATATTCATTTTTTATAACGTGTGTGTTTTAATTGTTGAATATGGTACGTGGCTCCTTTAAGAATTCTTGTTCCGGTTTTGGGTGCTTTCCATATAAACTGCTGATACATCCAGGTTACATTCGGTAAAACATTTTTTGTTAATAAAACACATCTATTGCTCTTTTATATTCCATCCTAACATGACAAGTGGTAAGCGAGGCTGAGGAAAGGTCAATGATGTATGTGTGTGTGTGTATATATATATATATATATATATATATTATATAGATATATATATATATATATAATATATATATATTTATTTATATATATATCTATATTTTTTTTTTTTTTGTATATATATGATATATATATTTTGTAATTGTTATTTGATCCTCTGCTGATTTTGTATGTTTGCACACTGACAAAGAATCTATAATTTTCATGGTAGGTTTATTTTTACTTTGAAAGACTGAATAACAAGAAATGATCGCAATCTTGTCCCTGACATCCTTGGCCAGCTCTTTAGTCTTGGCTGTGGTGGAGAGACTGGAATCTGATTGCTTGCTTCTGTGGACAGGTGTGTTTTATAGATGTAATGAGTTAAGATTTGGAGCATTTCTTTTTTAAGAGAGTGTTCCTAATCGTCACTGAACACCTGGGAGGCAGAATTCTTGCTGATTGATAGGGCATCAAACATTTTCTCTCATTAAAATGCAAAAAAAAAAATTGTTCACATGTGTTTTTCACACACACACACACACACACACACACACACACACACACTGCATATTTAATTTTGCCACATGCTTAACACAACCCTCACAATTCATCCAGGGTTGGGACCAGCACTAAAATGCACTGGCTATGAAACCCTAATGGCTGGGGACTTATGGTGGAGCTTAGTGGGCTCAAGGACGCACTATTGGCATCTTGGTGGTGCTCAGATTTGAGTCCGCGACCTTTCAGTCCCGAGCCACTCCTTACCTCCCAAACACACACACACACACACACACACACATACAGTAACCAGCCATACAAATATATTATATGAAGAACCTTCATTTGTCAAATGTACATTACAGCACAGTGCAATTGTTTTTTTTGCATATTGCAGCTTGTTTGGAAGCTGGGGTCAGGGTTAGTGTCAGCCATGATACAGCACTCCTGGAGCACAGAAGGTTAAGGGCCTTGCTCAAGTGCTCAAGGGTGGCAGCTTGTCGAACCCCCAACCTTCTGATCAGTAGTCCCAGAGCCTTAAAGCACCTGAGCTACACAACCATCTTATGTATATATATATATATATATATATATATATATATATATATATATATATATATATATATATATATATATATATATATATATATATATATGTATATATATATATATATATATATATATATATATAGAGAGAGAGAGAGAGAGAGAGAGAGATAGATTCATTGCTCATATTTATAGACATTTTCTCCTCTCTTCTCCAGAACCTTCTTGTTTTGTGCCAAGCTATTAATTCTTTCATGAGCTGGTACTGGGTTGGGAAAAACTCTCAGAAACAAAACAGATTCTGGATAAAGCTACACCTGCAATGCTGTATCTACAATGCTGTAAATGCAAGTTAAAAATGAAAAGAAAGAACATTACATAACAGAGGTGTCGAGTATTGATGATGCAGACAAGTAATAGGCATATATACATTCATTCATTCATTCATACATTTTTACTATCTTCTAACTAACCGCTTTATGCCGATCTTCCCTCGGGTCACGGGGAGTCTGTGTGCCTATCTCAGGCGTCTATGGGCATTAAGGCAGGATACACCCTGAATGGAATGCCAACCCATCGCAGGGCACACCACACACACACATTCACACACACATTCATACACTAGGGACAATTTTCCAAGGTGCCAATCAACCTACCATGCATGTTTTTTGGACCGGGGGAAACCGGAGAACCCGGAGAAAAACCCCCTGAGGCACATGGAGAACATGCAAACTCCACACACACATGACCGAGACGGGAATCGAACCCGGATCCTGGCGGTGTGAGGCGAACGTGCTAAAGACTACGCCACCGTGCCCCACTGCATATATACATGTGTGTATGTATATATATATATTATATATATATATATATATATATATATAATATATATATATATATATATATATATATATATATATATATATATATATATATATATATATATATAAATATATATAAAATGGAATAATAAATGGTTTGACTTCTATTACATTCAAGAGAGCGATGTTTAGGTCTCGTATGTCATAAAATGAAATGATTTTGGTGTTGATTTGCATTTTATACTTCATGTCACCACTACCACTGACGAGGGCTGTAGTCAAGACCATCACTGTCAAGTCAGAAACCAAGATTTGTCAAGATGAAGACATGAAATAAAACCAATTCTTACGATTTTAAGAAATTTCTTTTTTTTTTGAGATTCTGAGAATTACGATCCAAACTCTTGTTTGTAAACGATGTAGCTTCCATTACCTGACTAACACTCCTACTTGTTCATCCGAAAAGAATGAACACGAAGTGACAAATTGTTCAAAAATAAATCAAATAAATAAACAGGCAACCGATAGCATTCTTGGTGCTTTTTTTTTCCGGTGGACTGGAGTCAGCACAAACTGTAGATATCAGAATTCCTTTTTCCGGAGCGCAGCCCCTCCTGGGCCATCTATAAATCAATGTATAGTCCGAGCGTTGTTACATCTCGTCCCCCATGACCCCCGTATATCATAATCAGAGGACGCTGCTCTAAAACCAGCTCTATCCAGAGGGACTGGGTTTTTCCTGCACATGCTGGAGATGGAGACTCTATTTCAGGCACAAATTATTTCCTGCAGCCTCAGGCTATTGTGAGGGCATGACATTTTATTCTCATATTTGCCCTGCGGGTAGAAACAAGCAACAGACATTTGGTTTGCTCTGGGAAGCTTGGACCAAAATTAGGTAAAATAATGCGCTAGGAGGTTGCGAGTTCCCAGGATTGGATCCCGGGCTGCCAGGGAACTGGGATTAAGGCCCTCGAGCGGGAAAGCCAGTCGTGTGTGTGCTACAGGTTTGTATCCTTCCTCATAACAGACTGGGGCATAATAATGTATATGCTTAGCTTAAAGGTTGTGTTGAAGAGCATTAAAATCGAAATATTTATTCATGTTTATTAGCGTTTTTTAAGGGGTCAGCACGTTCGCCTCACTCCTCCAGGGTCGGCGGTTCGATTCCCGCCTCCATAATATGTGTTTGTGGAGTTTGCATGTTCTCCCCGTGCCTCAGGGGTTTGTCTCCGGGTTCTCCGGTTTCCTTCCCCGTCCAAAAGAATGCACAGCAGGTTGATTGGCACGTTGGAAAATTGTCCCTAGTGTGTAAATGTGTGTGTGTGTGTGTGTGTGTGTGTGTGTGTGTGTGTCCTGCGATGGGTTGGCATTCCATCCAGGGTGTATCCTGCCTTAATGCCCATAGACGCCTGAGATAGGCACAGGATCAGATATAGCGGTAGAAGATGAATGAGTGAACGAATGTTTATTAGCGTTTTTTAGCGGTTTGCACGTTCACCTCACACTTCCAGGGTTGGGGGTTCGATTCCCGCCTACACCGTGTGTGTGTTGTGTGTGTGTGTTTGTGTGTGTGTGTGTGGAGTTTGCATGTTCTCCCCGTGCCTCAGGGGTTTTTTCTAGGGTTTCCTCCCCGGTCCAAAAACATGCATGATAGGTTGATTGGCACCTTTTGGAAAATTGTCCCTAGTGTATGAATGTGTGTGTGTGTGTGTGTGTGTGTGTGTGCGCCCTGAGATGGGTTGGCATTCCATATAGGGTGTGTTCTGCCTTGATGACCTGAGATTCCCCATGTTCCCCAGACGAAGCATTTATGACCTTTCATTTGTTTTATTTATTTCATTTAATAAGGATTTCAAGTTATTTATCATTTATCGAAGGGTGCCAGTGTGCCCCCCCTCCCCCACCTCCTCTTTTATTCTCCAGTTCATTCTAAATTGCTTTGACTAGCAGTTCAACTCGCCATTTGTTTTTAACGTGACTCACAGCCTTTAATGTGTTGCGTAAGGTTACTCACTCGCGCTGCAGAGTTTCTCCGCCGACACTCTGTAGCTCTGGGGTTGGAGTTCATGCGCTTCTGACGGGAATATCGGTTCAAATCCCAGCACCAGTGAACCCTTTTTAACAAAAGACCCGCTCAGGTGATTTAAAAATAAGATAACTATCGGTCGTTTTTGAATACGAGCGCCTGCCAAATGCGATAAATGTAAATCTTGTGAGATTTCACACCCGCTAACAACACTTTAGTCGAGATTCTATCGAGTCGTGGAAACGAGGAGAGGATTTTTCAAACGGAAAAAAAAAAGATTTATTTTCGGAAGAAAAATAATGCAAAGTAGCAGCTCTGGGTTTGTCAGACATTACAAATGTGATCACAAACACGAGCTCTGCTTCATATTTGCCTACGTTGTAACTCTAGACATTGAGATACAGTAAATAGATTTTGTTCTTGTTCATTTACAATATACAATCCTGATAAAAAAACATATCATTGTTACAAGTGTCTCTCTAATAAAAACAACAAAAACCAGGACAAATCTATAAAATAAAATATGGTACACTATGTTTCATTGCAGTGCTGAAGAGATGCTCAGGTCTTTGTATTTGTCCCTTAATCATTTTTCTCATTTTTGAAAACGTCTTCTCTATAAACCCTTTCGTTTTCTATTTCAGAAAACACGGAGAATCCAATCCAAAGCGTCTTTTACTTCATGGAGTATTCTGACCTTCCCTTCCAGCAAACGCACAACAGCGTGTTCCATCCTGTGCTAAATGTCCCCGGCTTTCTGTCTGTCACTGTTGCATTGGGGTGATAAACTACACGCTGTGAGTAAATACCGACGTTACACCATTACACCATCGTTCTGCTTTAATTAATGCACTCATTATGTGACAGAACAAAAAGTGAGGAGAAAATGTGATTTTATTAGATAT